>VYZU01006860.1:0-30908 GCA_013401355.1 Ceyx cyanopectus | reverse complement strand
ACAGTCATGATGCATAACTGTATTGACTAATCTGATCTCATTCATTCATCATCATAATAGTCTGCAGGGGACGAATATAAAGCTTGGTAATTATGTGAAAAATCCTCAGGCCAAGGAACAGCTTTCTTCTGCCTGAAGAGCCCAGCTCACTGGCTGAGGGGGCGAACCATTACTGGCAGCACTGTAGCTGGACAAGCTATGGATGTGTTTACTCCTCATGGAAAATATTAAGCCGGTGTTTATGCCAGGTAAGGTGTGGGCTTCTCAGGGCTTTTGGCAGGTTGCTGTTTCAGCCCCAGTGGGGCTGTATTTGGGCCTTGAGCTTTCAGGCTTCCTTCCCGTAAGTGGTCTCCCAAATGCAATTGGAAAGGTATTTTAGAAGCAGCTGGACATGACTTTAGGAGACACTAGCATAAACTATCCAAACATGGAGTCATATCCTTATTTCATCAAGATCAAAGGAGTTTTGGGATTGGGTAAGAGGAGATTTCTGGAGAAACTGGAAGGATCATTGCCAGTGAGTCATTTTCCCCCACACAATTATAAAATCTAATTCTCTGTTGGCTAAAAATGTCTAGAAGTCTACACACTCAGAGCAGTACTATAAGGTTACACTCCTGCTTTAATAAACATTTAATTAATAAACATTTTCCTTTTTTGCTTTGCTGTTAATGATAGCAATTGATTCAGGGCAGTGGAAAATTGGGACAACAAATTGTGGGGGTGGAAATATTTGTTTGACTTCAATAAATTCTTCCATATGGTCTTCATTGCACACGTATTAATTACTTCTTTCCCATCCAACTTTAAGACTGCCCATACCTGGGTTTTTCCCTGCTCTCCTGGTGAGAGCTATTTCACAACCTACTAAAGCTTATTCATAAAATGTTATTAGTTACTTTTGGCTTTGGTTTGTTTTTGTTTTTTTCCTCTCTTTGTTTTATCTTCTGTAGGAAGTAATTTGCCCTCCTCCTTCTTGGGTTTATGCCTTACTGTTTGTAAATGGTTTCTAAGTCCCCTCAGAGCCAAGGAAAACACACTGTCATTGCAAATCAATTCTCTGTAGTTGCACAATGAGCTATCACCTTTCTTCTAACCCTCTCCCAGCATGTCAGGCTTGCTCAGTAACTGCTGCCCTGAATTGAGCAGTGGGCTCCTACCCAGCACTTACATGGGTGCTGCCTGGTGCTGAGTGGCTGTGTGGACTGTCCTGGTGCTGGTGCATTGCCTTCCTCCTTTCTAACATTTCCTCGCGTCCCCTTCTCTCATTTGTGAGCTCTCCTCAGGTTTGCTCAACATAGTTTAACTTCCCTGAACTGTTTCTCACTTTGCCATGGGGAACGTTAGTTGGTGAGTTATTTCCTTGTTGTAAAATAGCTTTTGTGGTTTTTTTTATGTTGAAGCCTGCCTCCATCTAGTTTGCAATTTCTACTCTCTTAAGCCATGTTTACAACTTTGTTGGGAGGACCCTGACCTAGATATGGTGTGGCTACTCCAGCTCTCAGCCTACTCACTCCTGTTTAGATTCATCCTGGTTTTGCACCAGAAAATTCCTACTCCTTCCTGAGCCCTGGGGATAGGGGGAAAGTGACAGCCTTGGGGAGACAAGAGTGAACCCCCTGACACTGTTTTTAGGCTACAGGTTGCTGTTATCTCCCAGGCACAGTGTCATCTTACTAGCTGCAGGTGGAGCATGGACACCCAGCACCTTCCTGAAGAGCAGGAGGATGTGTGTGTCCTTTCCCTGCCTATAGGCAGCTCCTGTACCCCTCCCAGACACAATAGAGCCTCTGCAGCACAGCCTTCCTGTGTCAGCTGGATAGTTTAAGTACTAGTTTAAAAACTTTAATGAGGCATTCAGTCCAAGGTCATACTGATCCTTATCCCCCTGATACCTTTGGACACTTCTTTATAAACAGCCCCTTGCCACATACCATAATCCTTTGTTTACCGTCCTGCAGCTCCCATACCTCAGTTATTTTGCAGCCCAATTTGACCCAGTGCTTTGATATAAAGTCTCATGAGACTTTACACCCTGAGCTTGCCTGATAGACAAGGACTGAAACCCAGCATGCCACCATGTGAGTGTGACAATATGATAAAAACATAAGTCCTCCTCTGGGGTATTTCAGTGTTGTCTCCTATTACCCACATCTGTGCCTTGACTGTCTTTTGTCACTCCCTGCAGTTCTTACATAGCCTGCCTTTCCCTTTCTCTGATGGCAGCAGAGTGGGTGTTGTCTTTCCTCCTCCTGCTGCCACAAACTGCCTGCCTGGGTGATGCAGGCAAAGCCTCCCTCCTCCCCTGGGTCACTGGCACTGCCAGGCTGTCCAGAGCAGTGAGCAAGCAGCACCCTGCGTAATTTCCAAGTAACTGCCTAACTGCCACCATCCCCCTTGCTCACAGCCCCGAGGTTCTGCTTAAAACTGTCACCAAGTTGCTTCAGCCAATGCACGATTTTCTAGAGAAATGGAGCTTCTGTCTGGGGCAGATGCACAAAGCATGGAAGCAGAGAAGAGCTGGGGCATGAGGAGGTCACTGGAGATGACAACATATGGCAAGAGGCAATGCAGAGAGCTCTTGCCAGAAGCAAAATGTTTGGCAGCCACTGGAGACAGACCGACACTACAAATACTACATCATCCTTTATGGTAATGTAAAGCCCAGAGTCCAAGGCCAGCCCATTAACTGTGCTGATGGTAAATTATTATTAGTCCACTTTGCTGGGTGACACTGTGGTGCATGCTGTTTGGTGTCTCACCAAAAACATTTGGTACTCAGTAATAAAAAGGTTTCATTGGTCCCTGGCTGAAAGGATCTTCAGACAGCTGGCATGCTCCACATTAAGGACTGGCAGCAGTGTTGCTGCACAGTTTCTTTCTTGGGGTCACACTGTCTGGCTCTCTATGTGGTTTTGTGCAAGTTTATGCACATATGTTGGTAGTCTTTGTTTTTGGGTAAACCTATGCAGTTAACAGGCCTGTGAAAAAAATATGCTGGAAGAGGAAATTTTGAAAATGAGGGGAAAAACCATTGAGCTGTATATTTCCATGGAAACGAGTATAGACCTGAGAGTGGTTTTTATTTGCTTCTGGGGAGATTCTGTTGTCAGTGGTTATTTCTAGAGAAATTAGAATATTGGCATATTTTGGCCTGACCCAGATCCAACGTGGTGCTGCTGAACCTCATGTACTCAGTTCCCCTGGTCAGGCTTGGCTTCTTGTGGAAAGCTCATTGGTCATAGGGGAATTACAGAACTTGTGCATGTGGTGAATCATGGTGGATAGGTTTGGCCGTAGGGTCATAGAGCAAATTTAAGATGTGGTAAACAAATACATAAATCACTCTGAAATTAGGATGAGGATGTCTTTGTTATACGAGAGCTCAGAGTACACTGTTGGAGTAATCTGTGCAGGACTACAAACTACATCTCCATGAGCTACTGTCTGCACACAAATTGGGCAGTGACCCTGAAGCAACCCTTAATAAGCAAGTGTTATTGAGTGTAAACTCCACAGGAAGATTATATGCTAACACTGGTTACATTTTCAAGCTGAAGCTGAAATGCAATTACATGCCATTCATTTACTTGAAAACTGTTGTTTTTGAGCAAATGATCAGTCCTGCATGCTGCTTCAGTTTCCAAGCTGCACTATTTATTCTAGCACAGCCTGGAAGTCACAACGTGAAGCTATTGATAAACAGTGGGAAATGTGACATTGCTGGTGACACCCTTCAGGGGAAGTAAAATGCAAAGTGTAATCAAACAGAATAAATGGTTAGATTAAGACTGGAGATTTTAAATTATTTTCATTTTAATTAATCTAAGGCTTTTATTAGCTGAATGGTAAGAGCTACTTCTCTTCCTCTATGATTTTTACCCTGATTGTGGCATGGATTTTATCAGTTAATTATTTTTAAGAGAACTGCAATAATTTTGTATCAGTTCTCCTTCCCCTATCAGAAACCACAATAAAAACTTGTATTTATTTCTTTTTCCAGGGTATGGTGTTTAATTTTTTGTTGTAAATATGAGCTACTTTTACATTCCTATGTTGGGCTTGGTCTTGCCTGATGATGGTGCTGTGTCAAGGAGCTTGTAGGCAGAAGGAAGAGATTTGCTGTTTGCTTCTGCTCTCATCTGGAAGTGAAGTGCAGCAAGGAGCATGAAGAGGTAGGTGTCAGGAGTTGGGAGCTGGACCCTTCCTTGCTGCGTTAGTGGTACACCCATGCTTGTGGAGCGTAAAAGAGACATATTGGGTCTTTGCATTCAGCCTGCACTGATGTACATTACAAACTTAGGAGAAAGGCAATGAAGTGTTAAGTCTATGATGCCCACCTCCCAGATTCAGAAGGATCACACACTGGCAGAGTGGCATCACATACCTACATTAGGCCAGTGAGGTGGTTGCTGAGGGCTGTTGCCCCTGCCTTTTTAACACTGTTTAACAATAACCTGAGCTGCTGAGGCTGCCTTGACTACAGCCAACCCCCTTATGAATATTTTTATTAATTACAGACTAATGTCTGCAGCTGAACCCTACTACTCATAATGATAGGATTATATTTAAATTCCTCAAAATTATACCTGTATCTGTAAGTTTAGACTTTGGCAGGGATAAAATCTATTATTCTTCTTCACATGAGAAACTGAGATTTGTCATTCTTTAGGCATCAGAGAGTATCTGTCCTGAACTGCAGAGGTCATACCAGTTCCAGTGCATTTCAGACCCCATAATCTGAATCCCATGTCATCAAAACCTCCCAGGGAAGGGAAACTGTTCAACCTGAAAAGGGAGAGACTGCAACTGGAGATAGTGTCAAATATATTTTTCTTTTCTGTTGAGCTGTGTCCGGGAATAAAGCCAGCTGGAAGGCTGCTGGAAGGAGATCTTCCTAACTCTGATCATATTTGTGATCAGTTTTTTATGCCAGATGTTGCCTCAGAAAATAAGAAAATCAGCAGACAGTAGTTTTAATATGCAGCTTTGCTACTTGAAAAGGGCTGAAGTTTTATAGAAAGGAAAGAAAATGAAGATTTACTGCTTCCCTGAGATGTACAGTCACTGTGTGTAGCCAAACAATGCAAAAAAAAAATCATGTGAAAAGAACAGATGGGAATCCAAAAAGTTAACAAATGTAATTTTGAAGAATAAGTCAAGAGATGCCTTGCTTTCTTAGTTTAGTTTCCAATATTGACAATAATAGGAGAAGCTAGGAGTAAATCAAGCTGCTTTTCACAGGAGATCCTGTAAAGATCTTGTTAGAAGAAAATGGATGAGGACAATGGGCATTAGGACCAGGTTCATTTTTTTTCTTTGTCACTTTTTTACCTAATTAAATGCTATGAGTGGGTATCTTTGGGATCTGGGCCTCCCTCTTCCATCTGTGAACAGCAGTAATAGCACCTTCCCTAAGCGGAGCATAGTCAATGTGATAATGAAGCTGAATATTAAACATGTCATATAAGTTTGGCAGCAGGAGGATCTCAGAATGATTGTAAAGTAATTTAAATTAATCATAGGATTTTACAGTGAAGGAGATCTTGTCCTTCACCTTTTTTCAAACAAAATCCCTCAGACAAGCAAGAAGGGTTTCCCCGTACATCTTTTATGCACTGCACACGGGCAATGATACAGTTACTGTATCACTGAACAGATACTAAAAGAGGCAGGATGGATTTTTTTCCCCAAGAACAGTTCTGTAGAATTGTTTTTTTTCCTATATCTATGTCTATAGGTCAGATTCTGCAGTGTCTCTGCTTATGCTAACAGTCTCTCTGGACTCAGTAATTTGCATTTTGTTGCATTTTTTTCCTCCTCCAGTTCTCATGTTTTTTGGCACAGTGTAGGGATGAGATTTGTGTGATGGTGCTGGACAAGCTGATACAGGTCTGTGGCACTGTAGAACAGCACAATGAGGTAGCTGCCCAGGGTGGCTGCTGAGCAGCAGCACTGTGCCCAGATAGATTGTTCTGCTGGGATTTGGGTGCGATTGTCTTGGGCATGGGGTAGGTGCTGACCTCAGGGCAGCTCTGAGATACCCATATGAAGCAAATGCTAAGAAGGCCAGTGTTATCTGGCTTATTGGGCCAGATAACAGGGTCTTTGGTAGAGATGAGGGAGTACACTACCTGATGTGAGGTACTGAGAAGACCTTGTCTAGAACACTGTGTGTTCGTCCAGTGTTAGGAAATCCTGCAGGCAGGACTCTGATGCTAAGAAAGATTATATGAAGTTTGAGACAGCTGGGCTAGTTAGGATGTGCAGCAAGCCAGTAAGTTAGCCTTAGGACAGGACATTAAAGGCGCTTCAGTCTTTGAGTCTGTAGAATGAAAACTGAGGCAGGATGTGTCAAACCAGTAAAAACACACAAGGGACCGGGGAACATGCTCAGCCAAGTGCTTTTCATACTTCACAGCATTTTGCTGTGCTAACCAAGGGGCAAATTCAGAAATGCAGGCTCTGAAGAAGCTGCTCCTGTGAAAACCAGGGTGGTATGGTTGTTTACTTCAGCGTGAGCAAGACCTAGAGGAAACTCTCTTTTCCTTGCTCTGAACATTTAGCCCTTAAGTGAAGTGGAATTAAAACCATTGTACTGTGTGGCTTGAATCTAGCACAACTGGAGCAGAAGTCAATTTGCTGTATTTGAAAGAAAATTAATTAAAGCCTCATTTGTTTCCCTCTGAGAGAAGCTTTGGGTAGTTTACATAGAATAAAGATTTCCTAGAGAAATAGCTTGAATCTACTCAAGAGGTCCTGTCCACGTATTACAGCAATAGTCAGACATCAACTAGCTGAGGAATACTTCCTCTCTACATAACACTTTCCAGCCTCTCAAACCAGCACTTTCTTCTATACTGAGATTCACTTCTAGATTACTGTGATAATAAAAATAATGTATGGTTTTGGTAAGCTAAAAATTGGGCCAAATTAATTCAATTGGGTCAGCATTCGCTCAGAAATAGATTAATCCAGGGAAATGTTTGTCCTGGCCCTTTTTTTTTTTTCCTTTTTTTTCTGACATAGTTGATCCAGGTAAACTTCCCTGGTTATTTCCTTAAGCTTTCTTTCCAGGTATGGTTGCTGTTGTAAAATCACTGCTTGAAGGGAAGAGAAATAACTGTGCAGTGTCACAGGCTCCTCTGTGTGGGCATCTTTGGCTGCATGGTAGTTACTGGCTCTATTAAGAGATGATACTCAGAAGAGTTTGTGCTTCACGTAAGGGACTGTACCTATGAGCCAGAGAGAAACAGGTTGAGTGAAGTGATTTGACAGCTCAGTGGATGTATTTTTGGTAGGAAGGGATGGAGAGAAGCATCTCTCTGGGCACAGTGAATGATACACCTGAAACACAAACCCAGCTGCTCAGGACCTTCAAGTTCATGTGTGTACATTAATTTGATTCACCTACAAATTCAATGACTTACCCTCAGTATTTTCCCAGGGGTTTATGTCTGAGATGCTTCGGAAATACATTTATGCTTCTGAAAGACCTTTATGCTTCTGAAACACCTGTAACTAAAGGCCAGGTGACTGCCAGGACTTGGGCAAAGAGGGAGTCTGGCACTCTTGGAAACCACTGAATCTTGACCCAATGGAACTTGCACGTGTGAGTTGAGGTATCTAGGGCAGAGCCTGTTGCCTTCTAAATATTTGTGTGTATCTGCATTTTAGCAGCTCTTCATGTCTGCAAACAGCAGCACAACATCCTTGAGCCATATGCCTCTCAGGGAGAGAGGCACTGACAGGAGCCTGCTAGAAAAGGCTGGGCTGGCTGAAGATGAGCCTGAACTGCATGATGACAAAAGGACTGTGTTGTTTGCCAGAATGGTGAAGTAAACTGGGTGCTCCTGTCCTGCAGACACACCTGCCTGTGTGATGCCTGCCTCAAGTATTTCCAGCTGTGTCCTACATGCAGGCAGTTCGTTCAAGAATCTTTTCCACTTTGCAGTAAAAAGAAGCAAGTTGAAGATGAATCCTCACAGATCTTCCTGGAAGAGTATTTTAATAAGGAAAATAAATAAATAAATAAATACAAGATGAGATGAGGAGGAGCTACAGGTTCAGAACCTATTTGAGGTCCAGACTGCTCACTGGGAGAAATTAACTCCTGAACAAAACCATTGGAAATTCCTGCTTTTTCTTAACTAGCATTGTTCTGAAGAAATTAATTTTCTCAGCTAGTGATCTAGGCTGATAGACTGTCAGATCATAAAATAAAACTTTTATCTGTATTCATCCTTCACCCACAGAGTGCTACCTTAAAATCTGTATTTATTGTTGAACAGAAAGGCCTTTCTGCCTTCAGCTGCTGCTAAAACTGTACTGGAGGCTTTTTTCTGTGGCTGCTTTTCATGATGACTATTCTTCTGCTTTCAAATAGTGAAGAAAGTTTCCAAAGAACAGGGTTTTGACTTTGGAATCAGACAGATGGTATAAAACAGGAGGCATCTTTATGTGTAGCTGGTGAGATTAGCTCCATTGAGCTTTGGGTACTGAGAGAGAAACAGCTGCTGCACCTAGTTTCTTTCTGTGATGTTTAACTGGTGTATTCACTACAACCCTTGTGAACTCAGTGGGGCTGGTTTTACTTGCACTGGAGAGAGGTTTGACACTCCTGTGTGAAAACTAAGTACAGATGAGTGGCCTGTGTCACTGAAGAAATACAAATGTTTCCATCAGAGTCTAGGAATTTGAAGTAAGAAGTAGGGAGTTATTTNTTCACAGCATTTTGCTGTGCTAACCAAGGGGCAAATTCAGAAATGCAGGCTCTGAAGAAGCTGCTCCTGTGAAAACCAGGGTGGTATGGTTGTTTACTTCAGCGTGAGCAAGACCTAGAGGAAACTCTCTTTTCCTTGCTCTGAACATTTAGCCCTTAAGTGAAGTGGAATTAAAACCATTGTACTGTGTGGCTTGAATCTAGCACAACTGGAGCAGAAGTCAATTTGCTGTATTTGAAAGAAAATTAATTAAAGCCTCATTTGTTTCCCTCTGAGAGAAGCTTTGGGTAGTTTACATAGAATAAAGATTTCCTAGAGAAATAGCTTGAATCTACTCAAGAGGTCCTGTCCACGTATTACAGCAATAGTCAGACATCAACTAGCTGAGGAATACTTCCTCTCTACATAACACTTTCCAGCCTCTCAAACCAGCACTTTCTTCTATACTGAGATTCACTTCTAGATTACTGTGATAATAAAAATAATGTATGGTTTTGGTAAGCTAAAAATTGGGCCAAATTAATTCAATTGGGTCAGCATTCGCTCAGAAATAGATTAATCCAGGGAAATGTTTGTCCTGGCCCTTTTTTTTTTTTCCTTTTTTTTCTGACATAGTTGATCCAGGTAAACTTCCCTGGTTATTTCCTTAAGCTTTCTTTCCAGGTATGGTTGCTGTTGTAAAATCACTGCTTGAAGGGAAGAGAAATAACTGTGCAGTGTCACAGGCTCCTCTGTGTGGGCATCTTTGGCTGCATGGTAGTTACTGGCTCTATTAAGAGATGATACTCAGAAGAGTTTGTGCTTCACGTAAGGGACTGTACCTATGAGCCAGAGAGAAACAGGTTGAGTGAAGTGATTTGACAGCTCAGTGGATGTATTTTTGGTAGGAAGGGATGGAGAGAAGCATCTCTCTGGGCACAGTGAATGATACACCTGAAACACAAACCCAGCTGCTCAGGACCTTCAAGTTCATGTGTGTACATTAATTTGATTCACCTACAAATTCAATGACTTACCCTCAGTATTTTCCCAGGGGTTTATGTCTGAGATGCTTCGGAAATACATTTATGCTTCTGAAAGACCTTTATGCTTCTGAAACACCTGTAACTAAAGGCCAGGTGACTGCCAGGACTTGGGCAAAGAGGGAGTCTGGCACTCTTGGAAACCACTGAATCTTGACCCAGTGGAACTTGCATGTGTGAGTTGAGGTATCTGGGACAGAGCCTGTTGCCTTCTAAATATTTGTGTGTATCTGCATTTTAGCAGCTCTTCATGTCTGCAAACAGCAGCACAACATCCTTGAGCCATATGCCTCTCAGGGAGAGAGGCACTGACAGGAGCCTGCTAGAAAAGGCTGGGCTGGCTGAAGATGAGCCTGAACTGCATGATGACAAAAGGACTGTGTTGTTTGCCAGAATGGTGAAGTAAACTGGGTGCTCCTGTCCTGCAGACACACCTGCCTGTGTGATGCCTGCCTCAAGTATTTCCAGCTGTGTCCTACATGCAGGCAGTTCGTTCAAGAATCTTTTCCACTTTGCAGTAAAAAGAAGCAAGTTGAAGATGAATCCTCACAGATCTTCCTGGAAGAGTATTTTAATAAGGAAAATAAATAAATAAATAAATACAAGATGAGATGAGGAGGAGCTACAGGTTCAGAACCTATTTGAGGTCCAGACTGCTCACTGGGAGAAATTAACTCCTGAACAAAACCATTGGAAATTCCTGCTTTTTCTTAACTAGCATTGTTCTGAAGAAATTAATTTTCTCAGCTAGTGATCTAGGCTGATAGACTGTCTTGACACTCCTGTGTGAAAACTAAGTACAGATGAGTGGCCTGTGTCACTGAAGAAATACAAATGTTTCCATCAGAGTCTAGGAATTTGAAGTAAGAAGTAGGGAGTTATTTTCCACTGGCTCAATCTTTTTGGTGTATCTGTGACATTCAGGCACTTAAGATGTTAAATGGTAAAGGCAAATATTTATTGCACTGCCAGGAGGAGGTTGTTGCTTCTGAGAATTGTCCTCGAGAAGTTGGTTTTTTTTCTTAAAGTAGTTTCCTTAACTTGAAAATCACGTGTGCCAGAGATTTTTCCCTGGTAGTCTTCCAAAGGATGCCCCTCCAAGAGGAATCGATGGACAGGAGCCTGGTGTCACTAAGAGCTCTGCTTTTGCTTCTTTGCTACACAGGAGTTGTGAAAAGTTTTCAAACAAGGTAGAAGTAGCTTTTAAGCCAGAAAATGGTCTGTTTGGCTCAGAGCTGTATTGTGTGTGAAATTACTTAACGATTTTCAAACGGATTACTCTGGAGTTGATAGTGCCCTTTTACAGCTGGAGTTATTGATGGGAGACCCATCTCCCTGTAACAGCTGCTCTTTTAGTGCTCTGAGTGGAAACAATTGATGGATGCTTCCTGCACCCAGTGTTCCAGCACCTGATATGCTGATGGCTGCAAAAAACAACCTTCAAAGTCATTCTGCAGCCCACCACATCAACAATACAGGTGTCAGTGGCAAAAGCACAAGCTCAGGACACTACAGCCTCAGCTAATTAATAACTGGTTTTAAAAATTCATTCACTAAGGACTCCCACAGCCTGTTGACCTCCTGATGAGACAGGGCTGGATCAATGCAGTTAAGAAAAAACCCTTTGGTCTCCCAACAAGTCTTCTGATTGAATATCTAGGACAGTTTCCCTAATCAGCTTTTGGTTATGGGAAGTTGTTGCTATCACCTTAAAAAGCAAATTCTCATTAGCCAAGTGTAAAAGAAACTCTGTTGTGAAGTGTTCTGTAGATCCCAACCTTCTGTAATGGTTCTTTGAAAAGCCCCAAGTCAGTGTGAAAATCTTGGGTGCTTTAATTGATGTTGAAAACCATCCCAAAATGTTCTTCCTCACTTCCTTTGCTTTTAATTTTGCTTCATAGTGTGTTTAAACTTCTAAACCTTTGTTTCATTATCCTTGGAGAGTCAGAATATCACCTGGGTCAACATGCTATTTTTAGCTTTGAGAAGTCTTAGACTCTCTGCTTTGATTCAGAGTCTTTACTGGTTTGTATCTGGTTTTTGGAAAAAAAAATAATTACTTTCAGAGGCTTTACAGCCTCTGATCTAGCATCAGAATATCACTGTAATTGACATTTACATGGGAAATTAGGATCTCATTCTCCCATAATAAAACCAAACACATTTGTAGCTGTAGTTACAGCTAGAAACATTTTAGGGTAGAACGATTTACTCTTGAGGTCTTTTAGAGCACCCAGTGCATGAAGTGGCTGTTCCATCTTTGCAAGCAGTGATTTTTCTGGGATCCTGTGGCAGGATGCTCAAGGCTGTCAGTTGGGAGGAAGCTCTGGCTCACCATTTACCGCTAGAGGGCATTGACCATTCTCATGGATTTCTATCCTCTTTTTGAAAACACTATAAATTTTCTGTATCACCACCTGGACTCATGTTGGCAGGCAGATATTCCAGCTCTATTTCTGGGGTTGCTTCTTATTTAGAGCTGAATTAATAACTGAATATATCAAGGCTAACACTTAACCCACTTTTCTTCATGTCTCCTAGGTTTGGTTTGAGTGTTCTGTTATTCTGAGAAACTCAGAAGAAACAGAATCCAGCACAAGAGTATTGAAGAAGCAGATGAGACAAGTGACGAATCCCTCATTAGAAATCCCTCATCCTGCTACAGTTTCAGTAACAAGTCAGTGAATTCCTGTTGTTCTTGATTTATGTCAGTTTGGGTTCTTGCAGTCAGCATTTTCTGTTTTCTTGCTCTCCTCCTTTTCCTTTATCAGAATTCCTCAGTAACATGCTTCCTAACATAATTACAACAGAAATATATATATATATATTTTTAACACAGCTTATAAATGTGGTGGTTTAAAAAGTAAAATGTTTGGGTGTTTAAATACGGTTTAATTCTTATTAATGAAACACTGCCTGACACAACAGATTTTTAAGTAACAAAAACATTTGCAGCTTACCAGCTGCCATGGGAATTTTTGTCAGATGCCCTGAACTGCAGAATTCCATAGAATACATTATAGAATATATGCCACCCACTGAAATCTACATCCAGAGCCCCAGTGGTGTTTGGAAGCACACTACTTTTAACAAACAAATAAAGAACACAACAAATCTCCTCTTTCTATCTATAGAACCTGAATTTAAATATGTGTTTGGCTCAGAGTTCAGGTAATTCCTAATGTCCTGGAAATCACCCAGATAGGAAGTGAAATTCATGCCCTTCTGCATCACTGGGGAGTAGTAAGCAAAGGCTGAGTATCTTCCACCACCAGATTTTAAGCCTTCCTAGGAATGAGAAAAGGGATGCATCAGTTTTAACCCCCCCTCAACATAAACAAACCAAATAACAAACATAAAACTTGCTCTTCAGGTAACTTGGATTTTTCAGGTGGTTTGAGCACCTGATTTGGTGCAGCTTTTCAAGAGTTCTGCTCGTGCTTGTGCAGGGTTTAGAAGTGAATGGGTTGGGTACTTGAATTTTAGAAAAGAAATGGAGTGTGTGGGTCCTTTATTTTTATCCTCCTTCTGCATGATCAAGAGAACCTTGTTCTTTGAAACCACAGAGGGTGTCCTAGGCCAGTGATCCAATTAATGCCATAATCTAAGGAGGGAATGGACTTTGGGCTAGGGGTTGTGCTCTTGTCTGCTAGTGAGTGTTTAAAATGTTGCCAAAAGTTAAAATTTACCCTTCTTAATTGCAGATGCTGTTTTTTTTAATCAGCCATTTTATCTCCTATACCCAGTCCCTCATGTCCACTCACATTCATAACCAATAAATGAAGTTTAAATTCTTGGGAAGATTCGATTATCACTATAAAAATCTGGAATACTTGAAGTCGTTTTCTTCTTGTTGCCCTTTAAGAAGCTACATGTGGCAACTCCAGAATTCCTGAATTACTGAAATTCTTATCTTCTTTCTACAAGAGGGTATAGCATTGACACCTGATTGTCTGGAAGACTGTGTTCTCCCATGCTACTGGGGCTTCAGCGTCCAGAAACTCCATGAAGCATTGCAGAAACATGTCTACTGCTTCAGAACAAAGACTCCTCAGACATTAGAAGATGCTCTCTACAGTCAATACCTCCATCGACAGCTGTTCTTGTATCCTTTCTTTTTCCATTGTTTTGACAAAATATGCTCATTTATTGGCAGGGGGAGTGTTGAGACTTGTGAACAGTTGGTGGCTCTTGGTGCGATATATTTAGGATGGCAGATTCTATGCAAACATCAACGTTTGTCTCCAGTTGTGGGGATGCTGATTGTTTTCCTTGACACCTACAAAGCATTAAAAAGAATGACAAGGAAGAAAAACATTGTCAGTTACCAGAAGATGCTCAATTTGTTGATTTTTGCCCAGTGCCTCAAGCGCGCTATCCCTTGGTAGCACTGCTGACATTAGCTGATGAAGAAGATAGAGAAATATATGATATTGTAAGCAATATAAGAAGATGTTTTAGGGTCACTGGATATCAACTCTGAATGATTCAGGAGATGGGCTTGAATAAAACAGCTTCTTTTCCTTGTCCCCTAGAGTTTGATCCCTAACTTGACCACCTATGACCCCAGAGGAGCAAGGGTAATTGATATATATAAAAATTACATTTTCCATTCAAAAGATGCTCAAAGATTCATTCAAAAGATGATCAAACAATTTCTCAAAGCTCCTGTCTGTAAAGGTTTCTGTGGTAAGCCCTGTGGTCAGGTGTAAGAGGGCTGTGTAGGTTCTTGCAGTAGACTGAAATAAGATAACTTGGCTCCCCCACAAGGTGTCCTCCAGTTAAAGCAGTTTCAGCCTTGTCATGTGCAGTTCAATATCCCTTTAACCTCTAAATTGACTGTTCTTTTTGGAACACCAAAGAAATCTGCCCCTTTCCAAGTGATGCCTGTCCCCAGATTCTTGTCACATGATCTTTGGACTTGCCTTTCTCCCTCCTGTCCCCTCTCCAGATTTACCACCCCCACCCCCTGCCCTCCAGCAGTTTCCAAGATCAGTACTTCTCTATATGTTTACTGCTCAGATTTCCTATTTGCATGTATCTGACATTAGCATGGAGATAAATTCCTATCACCTCTATTTTGTTCTTTAACACAGAAGAAGGGGCTGGAAGGAGAGTGAGGGAGGTATTTTTCCTCTGGTTTTGGAGAAAAGGAACAGGAATAGAATCTGTTAATGTGGTCAAAGGAGTAACTCCACCTGAACCCCTTGCCACAGAAATGTCAGAATTGCATCTGTTATTCTTTGTTGAAACAAAGTTGTGAAATAGAAACACAGCATGTGAAGGGATTCTTTTCCACTGTGGCCAGTGTGGTATTACTGCATTATTCTTGCATCAGTGCACCAAGCTCTATCTTAATTATTTCTCTGTGTGCATGTGTCCATCACTGTGTCTCTTTTCTGGGGAGAAGGGGGTGTCTGATTTTCATTCTAACTGTATTTCTGGCCAGATCACACCTATTTGGTTTTGTGCATCATTTTCCTTTATCACTATATATGTTTCCAGGAGATGATGTTGTTGGGTTTTTTTCTTGTTGTTTTTTTGTCTGAGCTTCTTTGATACAGGCCTGTATGTACAGAACAAACATTGTACAGCTTCAAGCCCCAAATTCCTCTAAGCTGCAGGCTGCGAGCTGGGTCTTCTAGCTCCCACAGTGTCCTGACAGCCCCAGTGGCTGCTCCACAACTGTTTGCTGCATTTCAAGTGACAGAAAGGAACATTATCTCAGCACAGTGAATATTGGCAATACTTTGAGAATAGAATCATCATGGCAGGGATGATGCTCATAGATTGGTTTAGCCTCACCTGTCCTTTGTCAGCAGGTTCTATGAACTGTGCAGAGAGTTAAAGGGATTTAGAGATGAGGGGTTGAGCATCATCCCCTCTGCTTCTGGAGTACCCCAGTGGGGTAGGAGGGTTGATGGCATACTGAGAGTTCTGGTTTACTGGTGTTTTTGCCATGTTACTTCTGTAGCCTTTGGAGATGAGCTTCTCTTTTTACATTGACTCTGAATATTAATAAATGAGTAATGCCCTGCTAAACATGAAAAATGTGTGTGGGTTGCAGTGTATGATCCTGGAAGTGTAACTGAGAGCTGGCAAAACATGAGATGTGTGAAGAAGGAAGTGGGAGAAAACAAAGCAAAATGGGACAGGTAAACTGTACAGAAGGCTAATGGGCTGTGGGGATTTCAGGAGCACTTGAAAACTATTTACTGCTGCACAAATCCCACTTCAAGCAAGTTGCCAATGAATAGGTCATATAGGTATTATCAGCAAGAAGGTGAAGGAGAAGGAGTGTGTGTGGCTGTCATGTATGCCCAAGTGGGAAACACTGTTTCACAGAATCATGCTTGGCATGCTGCTGGCTTTGAGAAATAAAATTCACCTCTGGTATGAGGCTCTACAGCCAGAATCTGGATATGAGGGGTTGATGGATGCAGTCAAAGGTGAGTCGCTCCCCTGCATCTTAATAGTAAGAGATTCAGAGATACTGCATTGAGAGAAAAGGTTTGTGAGGGAACCCTCTGAAATCAACAAATCTTTGGTGACTGAGATGGGTGCTGAAGGATCTCTGTAGTACCTTGTTAGTGGAATGAAGCTGTCTGACATTTGACTTGCTGTCTGGGCAGCTCTGTGGAGGAGGGACCAAATGGCATGGAGAAGGCACAGCACTCCCTCCTTGTCTGCAGGAGCACATAGCGCTGGAGACAAGGACCTCGTACAGAATGGTAATGTTACTAGGGCTCACCTTGTTCTCCCGCCAGTGAATCACAGCCTGACCAAACAGCCATCAGCATCTCTGCCAGGAAGAAGTGTATTGATGTGCTAACTTGTATGATAGTAATACTCCTTCTGTGGAATAAAAGTGAAACCTGTAACCACCAGATAAGAAATTATTTTTTTTATCAGATGAGGCTATGCAAAATATGCATGCTTTTACCTTACAGTGAAGTTTGGCAGCTTTCATAGTTTTAACATTTCTGCTATCCATAATTGTTTTGATGAATTATTTATTTTCATTTCTATTCAAGCAACCTGAAAGCCTTTAAACATCAGAAAAATGGTATGAAAATACCTGGTGGTGACAGCTTCTGATCTTCCTTTATTGATGCATGTACTATTGGGGAAAATATTTCACCTCCCTGTTCAGAAGCTGGAGACTGATAGGAATGGAACCAGTAGGTCACAGGCACTGGGCTGTGAAGAGGGAAAAAGAATTTTGGGGACAGTCAGTGGTGTTTACTTCCTCTGGAGCAGGATAATTCAGTATCAGTCAACAAGATATTGGCTTAGACAGGTCAGTGGTCTGATTCAGTATAGTAAATCTGATGTAAAATTAATTAATGTCTGTGCCATGCTTCAGAAATATGTCTGTAAATGCTGAATTTCTGTGTTTCCACTACAAACGAAAAGCCACACACAGCCACATTAATGTATCTAATTGTATCTCAAAGGAAGAGCATAGTGCTGTTTATTGTATATTGATACAGTTATGAAGAAAAGTATCTATGAAAGAGAATTAAGGAAACAAAGTACCTCTAAAATTTTAAAACTTTAAATGTTTGAACCCAAAAAATGTGAACCAGAACACGGTGAGAAGTCATTCTATTTAATATTTGCACCTTTCTCTGTGTGTTGACACCATGAGCAGAGAGAGCAGTTCGGCAGCCTCCTCACAGCTCTTTTTTTTCAGAGGTGCGTGCTTTTATGAACTTTCCCTCTAGGTTCAGCAGAACTGCACTGTCCTGGTTTGAGTGAGAACCAAACAAATTCTTTTCAGTGATTTTACTTTTCAGCTCAGGTTTTCTAACTAATGGCACTTTCTCAAGTTAGCAGCATGTTTTGCAGACAGAGTCTGCTTCTAGCAGTGATAGCACCTCATGTTTAGAGTTGCTACCAAGGATACCAAGGCCACTGCTAGAACTTGTGTATTGCACTGAGGGGTGCAGAAAAGTGAAAGACTGCACCTGCAGGGAGGAGCGGACAGGACAGGTGACCCCAAACTGACCAACGAGGTATTCCAGCCCACATATGTCATATCCAGTATATAAAGCACAGGGGTCCGGAGGGTCTCTCTCTCTGGGTCAGGTCTTGCTCTCCAGGTCTCGCTCTCAGTCTCCTGGGCTCTTGTTCTTCCTCTCTGAGGGGTTCTCCCCCTCAGAGCACCAAGGAGGACTCTGTCTATACTGCCTTTGATCCTGATCGGTGTGTTCCTGAACCTGGTGACAGAATCCAGCTCCTGAACACAGCTCCCGTCTGCTGGGGGGCCCAGTCTGGGACTTTCCCTGTGCCAACTCCACAGCATCAGTGACGATGACATAATTACCACCTGGGGGTTGGGTTCGGTACTGATTTTGTACATATTTGTATGTATTTCATTATTATTATTTTCTTTAAATTGTTCTAGTTTCCTTTTCTAATCACTAAGACTCTCTTCCTTATTCCTTTTCTATTCCCCTTTGGGGAGGGAGGGGGGTTAAAAGAGAACATCTGTTATCAGTCTGGGCTGCCCTGCCCCTAAACTGTGACATGCACCAATGCATCAAACCAGAGCAAAATGCAAAGGTGAATGAGAGAATAAAAATATTGGCCCACATCTCAGTTTTCACCAAAAGAGCAGCTGAGTGAATCAACAGGTTTGTGTGCATCTCTAGCCCCCACTCTCTTCCTTCCCGCCTTCCGGAAGACCACGTAGTCTTTTTCCTGCTTTTCGGTTTTGAAGTGCTTACAAGTGGAGTGTTTATAGAGAATGTACCTTATTCATCTCCTACCTCCGAACAAGTGCTGGTAAGCCATTTCTATAGCCTATTACGGTCCTTCACCATGGATGATCACTGTACTATTGCAGAGAAATAGGAAAGTAAACTTCCCTTCACTTTTCCAGCAGAGCTATGTATGCTTCCCCCCATATAAGAAGAACAGCTCACTCTCCATAGCCAGAAACGAATAACATAACAGACCTATAAAGGTGTTAATTCGAGGAAGGGAAAGGAGAGAAAAGAAAGATTCCCTGTGTGCACTGCTGGATACAGAAGTGTTGCCTTGGCAGAGGCCGTAAATAGCAAAAAAAGAGAGAGAAGGTGGCCAAGGAGGTGCACCAAACCCCCCCTGAGTCTTGTCTCCTCCTCCAGCCACGGCTTGCTCCTGGACCTTGCAGCTCGTGCAGCTGGAGCCAGGTGCGGCTGGTGTTTCCACCGGCAGGAGGGGAGGTCGAAGGGGGCTGTCAGCTGTTAAACTGGAGAGACGGGGCCAGGAACTGGCTGGTGAATTGACTGCTGAAAGAGCAGCTGCTGTGGTAGTATAGTCACCGCGACGTACCGGTGGCTGAGCCTCTCTCTGTACTGCTCACTTTCGGGTAGGTTCACACCAACGGCGAAGGCAACGGGCACTTCACCGGGAGATACACCTCTCGCCCCGGGGGTAGGGGCCCGAAAAGGCAAGGAAACGACTTAAGATTTTGCGGCAGCGTTCTCCCCGGCCGCTGCGGAGCGGTCCCGCTCGGAGAGACGAGCAGCAGAAACCCGGAGAAGGTTCCGGCTTCGCCCACAGTTCCCGGGTGACGGGCAGGGACCGAGCGCCACGAGTCCATGCACCGGCAGGCCCAGGGTGCTTGCAGCCATTCCTCAGGCTGCCACTCGCGGTGGGACACCCGCTGCTTGGCTCCGCCTGCTAAACACGAATCGGCAGCTGCGGGTGACCGGGCCCGCGATGGGGACTGGCCTGGCCCCGAGGCAGCCGCCGGCTGTGGAGCCCAGCAGCGCCCCTTACTGGCCGCACAGCGCCACCGGCGGCCGCCGCGCGGCCCCTTTAAGGGCCGCCCCGCCCCACGCGCCGCCGGCTGGGGCACATGGGGCGGGGTCTGGCGGGTGGCGGCGGTAGTAGCAGCGGTCGAGGCGTTGGGAGGGCGAGACGCCGGGGCGGCCGGGGCGTGCGGCCGCCGACCTTCAGCCCCAGCACTGCGGCACCGCCGCCCCGCCGCCCCTCCGCCGCGCACCGCACCGCACCTCCCGCCCGAGATCTGCCGCCGAGCCGTCCGGTGAGCCGCCGTCGCTGCCGCGGGGGAAGGGTGTGTGCAGCCCGCTCCGGGAGGGGTGGGGGGCTGCGCCGCCGAGGGGCCGCCCGGGCCCGGCCGGTGCGCGGGGCGGGGCAGAGGCCTGGCTACGGTGGGGCGTGGGGTTGGCAGCCGGGCCTGCCGCCGGTGCGCGGAGCGGCGTGCCGCCTGCCTGCGCGGGAGCGTGTGCTTCGGCGGAGGGCTGGGCGGCTGCGGAGGAGGCGCTGGCTGAGGCGAAGGGGCTTGGTAGCTCTTTCCCGGCAGAGCGGGAGAGAGCCACCCGACCGCCGGCCCGTGCGCTCGTGGCCGGGGAACGGTGTTTGCTTCCCGTGGGGATGGGGCGGGAGCTCCGTCCGCGCACTGGAGGCCGGCGCTGGGCTTCCCAGCCGGGTCGGTTACGTAACATCACCTGTGGTACCGGCCTCTCCTTCGTGTCACAGCGGCGTGTGTTCGGTAACAACGACAGGGCTCCGTTTTCTTCGAGATCTGCGAGCTTTTAAAGTGTCTAATGACGCTCGTTTTTCCTCTCGGATTTAAAAGCCCTGAGAGTACCGGCAGAGAGGAGGATGCGTTGTTCTCTGCTGCTTTTCCTTCCCTAGAGCTTAGAGGTAGATGGGCAACAGAGGAAGAGTGAGGTCCTGGGCAAACGTGTTGGTGAAGACATCGTTGCAGGCGATTCGGTGTGGGAAACTCTTGTGCTCGTTAGGACTTTATCTTTGCTTTTTTACGTACGGTGCCTTAACGGAGCCTAGAGGTCAGAGCTTCCCCAGCAGCTGCCTTTACACGTGTGTAGTGCTCAGGCTGAGCCCTTACGTGTGTGTAACAAATCTATCGTAAATCCTCTGGAGAACTTGGAACTCCAAAATAGCCACTCTGTTGGGAGCTGAAGAGCGTTAACTGTTGTGAGTATCCCTAAAACCGAGTAAAAACTGGAATGATTACTTCTAATGGCATTTTTAAAATGTTTGTAATACATTTGTATTCAGCAAACAGTGTCACATTTTGTTTTTCTGTTTTCTTCGTAGTGTTCTTTTAAACAGATTAATGCAAATGCAGTAGTTTCAAGTGGCCTTATTCTCACGGGGGTTACATTGTTGTTGGGAATGGACTTGATTTCAGTGTAGTTACAGTAACACAGATCCCACTGGGTGGAAGGAGGTGAGAGGAAGTAAGCGTATAAATTAAAAATATCCTGAAGTTGTCTTTGGAACGGTTGAGAGCTAAACTGAGCTGATGGGCAGAGAGGATTTTGCACTCGTCTGGTTGCACTTCCTAGTGGCTCTTTGTACGTGTTCCCATAAATGCCATTATGTAATGGTGCTTCTCTTGGCAGGAGTCTATTGTCACTCTAATTCCTAAGATTTCTGGAGCAGTGCAGCTTGTTCAGGAGAGTCGTGGTCAGAACAATGGGAAGAAAAGTTCTTAAGAGGAGGTTTTAACCTCTTTAATTTTTCATGTAGTAGGGCTAAGATGAAGACATTTGGATCTCTTCCAGGGTATCTTCACTGTTCATCTTGTCTTCCACCTCTTCTAGGCTGCACTACAGATATGAGGCACCAGCTTGCTGCTTGCATCCTGTGTCCGAGATGGAAACACATTGCCTCTCTCCTTTAATAATAATTTTTATACTTCTGTGTTGGTTTCTTTTTTTTCCTCTTTTGCCTCTGCACAGAAGCAGAAGCGATATGGTTATTTTCAGAGCACTTAACTGTTGCTTAGAGAAAAATACTTGAGACAGTGGGGAAAGGGGACTCTCCCTAGTCTGCATCTCTAGTTAGAACTTGTCTGTATACTTCAAAGGAAGGCAAAATGCCTAAGCAGAGAGAATATGCATATTAAATGCAAGTGCTCTAAGGATCGGTGTTTTTGTGTCTGCAGTTTATTGTTGATTTCATCTGCTGCCATGTTTTCAGATGTCTCTTATAAATCCTGTTGTAAGTCTGTCTCCTTTTTTGTGCCACGCTATTTTTTGGGAGTATATTTCTACACAGAAAGAAGAATTCTTCCCAGTATTGTAATCTGGTGGCCAGTTGTGGCACTGGCAGTTTTACAGATCCCACTTCTGTCTTTTTACAACTTGCATGTTTTTTTTCTGGTAGTGGTTCTGTAGGCAAAACCCCGAAAAGAAAATTTTATTTTCTTGTTTGGAGTTTCCTCTAACCTCTTCTTAAATTTGGCTTGTCTTGTTGTATAAATGAGTGTTTTAGGACCACTAGAGAAGATAGTACTGTTTAAAGTAGAAAGCTGTGTTTCTTTAAGGGCCCCAGTGGGAGAAGGCTGTGTGCCTGAAAGACCTGTAGCCTTATCTAGCTAGGTTTTTAAGTTGAAGATGATTATCACTTTATGGTGTTGCAGCTCATTGTAGCACAGAGTAGCACTTGACAAGGGTGCCATAACCTCCTCTTAGTCTGCTGTCAAAACTCAGATGTTATGTGCTTTCCTTTGAAGTTGATTATTTTTTGTTTGTTTGTTTTGGTTTAGTTTTTTCCTCCTTATTTTAAATATGCAAAAATGTTTCCTTGAAGTTCAGGTCTGGGATAGTACTGATCTAGAGGCTGAAATTTCCCAACCAGCATTACTGTAGCAGAAACTTCGGTTCTGTCACCTTGGCTCTGCTTGCCATGCAAATTGATCACCTGCGGTCTTTGAGGGCCCAGTGTCCTTGAGTTGTCCAGCATACCGTGTCTCCACTGAAGCAGTTTCTAGACAGCTCTCAGCAGAACTTGTATGTAGTGCAGCATGTGAAGGTGGACTGAAATGGCTGCTTGAGCTCAGGAGCTGCCTGGGGAGTCAGTGAGCAATGGTTACCAAAGTCACTGAATGTGTGTGCTGCTGACAGTGGAGTGATTTTGATGAAATTAGTTCTGTCCTGTGATCTTGGTGGTTTTCAATCGTTTTATTCCTACCTGGAGAATTGTTTCAGCTTTCAGTAAGAGCAGTCTGCAATGGGCTGAACCTCAGCTTCTTAGCTGTGCAACCTTTTAGCTGCAGACTTGAGTTTGTGTCTGTGGCTGTTCCTGTTGCATCACTTCTGCTTTTTATCAGCCTGCTTGCTCACACCACAGCCATCTACTGCCGTACTGCCCAAATATGTCTCTAGCTTGTTCTGTTTTCATGAGAAAACAGATGTAAGCTGCTGGCCTCTGTCAATCCAGGAAGGTTTGATGCTCTACCCAGAGTCTGCCAGGCAGGCCACTGATGTCTTTATTTGCCTTTTTGAAAGTTGCATTTTTTTTTTTTTGCTAACCTGAGGTCCCTCCAGAGAAGCCCACTACCTGCTGATACCTGCATGAAAGGTCAGTATCTTGGAAGCCTTGCTTCAGCATTTTTCAGTTCAGGTCCATTGTGCACTCTGCGGAGTACAAGGACTCCCCGCAGCTTCCCTGCCCTCTGGTTGCTGTAACCAGCTGATCCCAGTTGATCAGGCTTAGCTAGGAGAGAGGAGACCTTTCACGGGCAGGGCTGGGCATGCTTGCCTTGAAGATGGAAGGTTTTGGGGGTGAGGCAGCAGGGCTTGAATTCTGCTGTAGGAGTATCTAAGTAGAAACACTAAGGCATCTCCTAGAACAAGAAAATGGAAAACTTAATGCATATGTAGTGAAGAAGCTTGTTCATAATGTGGTATTGTCTATGCTAGATTTCTTTTGCCAGAAATGCAGTGGTCTGTAATTATGTTATCTAGTTGTCGTGACATGTGTCATGTCTTTGGAAATGCCATAGTATATTTTTAATCTTCATTATGAAGCTATTCTGGGTACAAACAGAATTACTTCAGATGTAATGATTTAACCCTCGGCACAGAGTAGTAGTTAGGGACAGGTAGATGATGTCAGTGAAGCATTCTCTGTCTTGGCAAGTCCTCCTCTGTAATTAATCTGGCTTTGCTCTTCTGTAGTTAGGCAGACATTATTCTCCTTGACTTCCCTAGCAGTCTCATTTGAGCAACTGCAGAAATGGATTTTAAGTTTAAGCAGTGGGAATGTTTCCTGTAAATTTCAGGGAGCGAGCATTTGTACTTAGACTTTTTTTTTTTCTTCCCCCCACAGTTCAAATGCTGTTTGTTTTGTTACTGAGCAGTGGCAACCAGTGCTCTCTCCAGGGAAGGTTTAGTGTTCTTGCACGACTTGCTTTGTGACATGGTCTGCAAATGGTATTTTCAGACTGAGCCTGGTGATGCTAATAGACCAGTGGAAGCCTGGCCTATTGTTTGCTTGTTTTTTTTAACTGATGATCTGGGTGCATGATAATTCAAGGAAGCTCATACTGTTGAAGTGCTGCAGGACCAGAATTTAGAGGATTGGAATCCTTACCTCTTTCCCACTGCTTTAGCTGGACTCTTCCTACGGCTTCTGGCTTTCTCTGCCTACATGTTGAATGGCTGGCAGGCTCTGAAAGAGGAGTGTACATGGAGAACCTTCTCCACAGCGCAAAGGGTTGATGTGCATTCCCAGAGGGGAGCTGCTATCCTGGCAGCCAGCCCACCCAGGAGGCCGTATGCTTCCTAGCATAAGTGAGTGTTAACTGCAATGGGTTGGCCATCACCTGTGGAGCAGTAACCTTGTAGGCAGGTAAAGTACAGCTTTTGGAGCTGGTAGGACAGGGTCAAAGGAAAACAGCTTCTGGAAGCACTTTTAGTTGGACTGTGACACACTGCATTGTATTTAAGCTGTAGGCTGGAATGGCTTTCAGTCTAGCAGTGTACACTCACCACAGGAATTACTTCCTTGTAGATGTTTGAACTTTGCTAGGCTGAAATGTGCACTGTTTGAACCTCCTGCTCAGAAAAGAACCAGTTTCAATACTCTGTGTCTCAGTCCAGTGCTTCCTTCACTTACCCTTTAAAATCTCCAGAACCATTTAAAAAACTATAAAGCTATTTATATTTTCTTTCAACTCATTTTCCTCCTAGTTCGTAATTAAACGTTCCTGTGGTTTGCTGCTGTTCCTGGTGTTTCCATGCATGGCTTTAATGGGGTTTTGTAGTAAAATGAGAATTTAAAGAACCTCCAATCAAAACCAAGTTTATAACTTGTTTGGGAATGAAGATAGAGAAGTTACATTAGAGTATTATATCCCTTTCTGAAGAACTCTGAAGGGAACATAAGTTTTAAAAGGGAAATCCTGTTGATACATCAGCTTGTTAAAACAAACAGAACAACAACAAAAACGAACCATCACCCTCAACCCAACACCAACCCCCAAATTTCTTTAAATGAGCTTGTGTAATGTTCTTCCACTATATGAAAGTGTAGATCTTTCAATAGATAAATGTGCAACTTGATTTTCATCAGTAGCTGTTAAAGGCAGCTTGCTTTGGAAGGAACTGTGGTTTGTATGTGTAGTTCTAAATACATAGATTAGTGAAATACTTGAATGTCTCTGACCTAGTTAATTTTTTTTCTTTGTGTATAACTTCTGGAAAGTCTTCAAGAAGTAGATACTGAAGTGGCCCAGACTAATACAGTTATAATGGGGATGTGCCAGAATTTCCTTTGTGTATTGAAGCCCATTCATGCCCATCACTCTCACAAAGACGTATTATTTGTTATCCCTAGTAAGGTGCTCTAATGTTAGTTAAAACTCCCTTAAATGAAAGGCAGGAGGAAGGTAAAGATGCATAGCAGATATTGGGTATCCTTTGGTGTTGGTGCGTAGCCTGAGGAGCATCCCTTCTGCACCAGAATGCTAGCTGGGAAGGGTAATTGACATCTCTGCTTTTCAAGGTAAGTGTCAAAATTGCAGAGCATTGCTCAGAGGGTATGAAAGCTTCACTTCTCCATCTACTACTGCATATGCCACTGGTGACTCAGTGGCCATATGTGGGATCATTTTGAAAACTTAAAACCCAGCTTCTCTCGGAGGGCCCCTCACTCCTTTTTAAAGTCAAAAAAGGGCATTCTGAGTGCTTCAGGAGGGGGAGGCTTCTGTTTTCCATGGAGGAAAAGCTAGTAGTAGATCTTTATAAAGCTAAAGCATTATTGCAGAGAGCTGTGAGAGTCTGAAATGCTGCAAACTGGTTCTGTGATGTACAACAAAAAAATGCTGGAGGCTCATCTCAGTGTTTGGCCCTGACTTTGTGAGTGGGGACTGTAAAACCATGCAAACAAGCTGCCTAACAGACATCCATTGGAAACTGCTTCATGGCTATGGGGAGCAGGGCTGTGTGATCAGGGATTGTTGAGGGTATAGTTACTTTAAGTTGAATGAGAGAGATGAAGAGGAGTTTACCTATCATTTGATTAGCTGTAAGAACCTCCATCTCAAGTCTGTTTCTGCTTTTCTGTCTTGCAGGACTTGCCTACTTCTGAGACTCAAAGCTGACATTTAAATGTGACAAGGAAATGTTTAACAACAAAGGAGATCTTTTAAGTAGGCTAGACAAAAATTCTGCTCAGCTGCACAGCTTTTACTTTCACTTTTGGATGTCCAGTTTGTCCAGTTCTCAGTTGTGCTTTTTCGAAGTGGAGAATGTTACCTTACTAATAACCATTGTTTTAGTCTTGGAATTTTTAGTATTGATGCTGAATAAGAAGGGTGTGTGTGGGGATAAGAAACAATAAAAATTACCCATATTTTTTTGGCACTGTAGAAATAAATTTCCTTTCTCCTGTGCTTGGTTGGGATTTATGCAGTGTTTATCACTAGGTTTTTACTTGTAGAATTGCATATGTATCTGATGGCTAGACTTGATGCAGTTCTAATCTGTGTATTTCAGGTAAATTCTCAGAATTTTCCGCTCTACTGGGTGGGGTGCAGGGGGAAGGCTGGAGTGCTGCTGAAAAATTTTTCAGTAACACCCTTCTATGATTGAAACTCTGATATGTTTGTTCTCTTCTTATACTTGAGAATTTAAATTGGAATGAGTGAGGGTATCTTTGAATATTCTTTGTGGTTTGTTTTTCTTTTTTGGTAGCTTATGCAGTATATCTCAAACCCAGGTCCTAATTTTTGCATGTAATGTCTGACCTGAAACATAGCTGTGAACTTGTCTCCTAAAAACATAATAAAGCCGCTTCTACCCCTCAGCCTTGTGGGGTTTTTTTACGTGACAGTGTGCCATTCTTATCCCTGCTGTACTGCAACTAAGACTCTTTTGTGCCTTCCTAGGTGTGTGAATCAGCCTATCCTCACTGACTCATCACTTTAATCATACTGACTTGACAACCATTATATGCCAGTGTGTGTCTACACCAGGTAAGAAGAAAGCTAATGCCGTTACTTTATTTTTCCTGATTTTTTTTTTTTAACCTGCATTTTGTCCAATGCTGTGACTTTTCTGTAGACTGAAGTCAGAATGTGCTGCCTTCCATGTTCTCCTGCAGCAGCACGGCCGCTTGCTGTTAGTGCTACTTCCTGCTTTGAAAGCTGGTGGTGTTAAACGCTCCTAAGGTCTAATTCTGTTGTGGCTGTGCCTTAGCCTTTTTTCTGATGCCTTGGTTAACTTGTTTTTGTGGTGTTCAGATACCACAAGCTGATTGGATTTTGTTTTGTTTTTTAATCCTCGAATTCTTCATTCCCTTAACCACTCCCTGCTTTTGCTTTAGGAAACTGTTTAACTTCTGAAGTGTGTATGATAAGCCACCTGCATTACTGGACCTTTTCTTGAACAGAAAATGGTTTGTTTTGTTGCAGTGTTGGTTTTTTCCATACTTGCTCCCAAATGTTACCTTTGAAAACCTATCATAGAAGGATCTTACTTGCCTATTACAAGTTTTAATAGTAAGAAACTGCCTGGATATGTCTTTCAGAGAGTTAAATATAAGCTGTTTTTCGGACCTCACCCTTTTATGGCCTTTTAGAGAAAGGATGTAGATTTGGTGGTGGTGAGAGAATCCCTCTAATGCTTTCAGCAAGGTTATTAACCAGTGCTCTAGGGGAGTCCTAGTGCTGAGGAACGAATGTGAGCGTTTGTTGTGATGCTAATCAGAATAGGGATCATTCTGAGTACACCCCCCCCCCCTTCCTCTGGGATCACTCTAGAAGTGATAAGGCATTGAGCTTCTTTGTTACCACTCTTCTTGCTGTGCCCTGTTGTCCTTATTTCCTGCAACTTCTACTCTTGAGTGCAAAGGCTTCAGTTTTGAGGAGGTCTCATTAAGAGTGCTCATTTAAATCCTCTGAGAGTTTGTATTCTCAGTAGTACTTGTACACCTCCGTTAAATAAATAACTTGGTGGATGTTTGTATATATTATTAGTATTGTTAAAAAAAATTTTTTTGTTGATGCAAGATATGTTGGACTTGAATATAGTGGCATGTTTTATTACATGTTGAGACATGTAACTGAAAGAATGCAAGTTGGAATGTGGCTGAAACTTAGAAGGTATTTTTCCTTCTTTTTTTTTTCTTCCTTCCTTGGTCAGAGAAAACAAATACTGTTTCTTAAAGGTTTTTAAATACTCTTTAAAAAGACTAACTTCTGATCTGTACTTCAAAGAGTTTGAAGTTCTCTAGGATGAACATGTATGCATCCTATATGTTAATTTATGCCAATTATCCTCTCCCAGTCTGCAAACAAACTGCATAGTAGTAGAGAGGAGCTTCAAGCCTAGGTATGTAGTGAAATAAACTTTTCATGTAATATAAACAAAAAAAAATAGTCTTTTAAAACAATGTCTCTTCATGAAATATTATTTGTACCTGTGGGAAAAGGGTGAGAGGTGGTAGAGAAGATATCAGTTAGGTCTGATATGAAAAGATTGCATCAGACAAAGCTGTTAAATGCATATCAAGAAGGGAAGTAGTGTATTAAGTTGGCCTGTTTAGCCTTTCCTTGACTATACAAAGCTGATGAGAAGCTCATCCTTGTGCTTCTAAAAGCAGGTCTCCTAGTATAGTTGCTTGGTTTGTGATAGTGAGCTCTCTGAGGATAGGTGGTGGCAATCCCCTGTGGATAATCTGCTCTGAGTCTGGCTGAGCTGGCCTTCTGGTGAATTTGTAAGGGAGTTTGCTGTCTTTCAGTAGGGGCTCTTTTCTCTGGAGGTCCCTCTTGATCAGTGCAGAATAAAGGGATAGGAAGGATTTAGACAAATTCTTCCTTAGAAGGCAGATTGGGTGCATCTGCATATTGGCACAATGTGCCTGTGTTGCTTCATTTTGATGGAGAGTGCTTTTTTTCTAATGCACATTTGGAAAAGGCCTGCGGGGGTGATACTAAAAATCTGATCTCTTTGCAAACTGCACAGTTTTTGGCTGTGTAGACATAAAATCTAGACCTTGGAAAAGGGTTTAAAATTTGTTGGGGTGGAGGGAGGGAGAAAGGCTTCATCATAAGGTGCCCATCTGCTATGACTGATTTGATAGTGAGTGTACCCAAGTGGGGAGTGTGTTACAAAGATAGTTCAGTATGGCTCCTTGATGGAGGATGGACCTTAATGGATGAATGGACCTGTGTGGAAGCATTACCCATGGAAAGGGTAAAATCAGCACTTCGAAACAGTGGGGTTTTTTTAAATTGCTTCTGATTCTGTTGACAATATCCTGAAGAGACATCACCAACAGATGCAGCATGACACATTTTATGGGAGTAAACGTATAGGCTAGGCACCACTGCATTTGCTTAGCACTATTAACCCAATGGTTGTTAAATCCTAGGAAATGCTCTTTTTTTCAGGATGGTGATTACTTTTATCACCTGAAAAATAAAAACTGGAAGTCGTATGTGGTGTTGGCTTTAATCTTTTATCTACACTCAGTTGGCATATGCAGAGCATTTGCAGATGAGTGTCCTGCACTTATTTACTCTTGTTCTATCACTTTTCAACATACTGCTCATCTTTTATGATTTGAAACAATTATCCTGAAATGGGGTGGGTGGGGAGCGGAGAGAAAAAACACAGACATGTTGCAGTACAGAACTCAGGATTCCTCTCCCACTGGATTATTTTTAGGAATATTTTTATCCTGTGAAGTGAGAACAGAAGGAGGTTGGCAGAAGCATTTCTCCACAGATCCTGTGCAAAGCTTACTGTAAGGCCTTGAATACTCTAACCTGTGCCACTTACTGTGCTTTCCTTGTCTGCTTGAGCCATGTATAAAGTGGAAAGCCTAAAACACGTGTGCTTTTAACAGTGCTGCCGCCTTTGATGTCAGCCAGCATTCACCTGAATCCTTTCAAACATTTTGGAGTATTTCCTTCATGCATATTTTGACTTTTTTTTTTTTTTTGAGGGCAGTGGAAACTCAGGTTGGTATTTCCTTTTTAAATATTGTGCTGTAGCATGAAACTCCAGGGATGTAGGGCTTTTGTTGGTATTTAAAATGACGTAACAATACAGAATAGTCAAAATTGAACTGTCTGTCTCCTGTTTCTGCTCCCCTGCTGGGGGACCAAAGGGGTTGTCCTCTGCCTGTTTCTATATGAACTTGGGGCTTGTATTCTAGATAAGACTGGGTTGGAGTTTTAGTGGGGTTTTTTTGGTGTTTACTTTTAAGATAACTTGCATGCCAGTCTAAACCTTGTGACACTCTGGATAACTCTCCACTTAAGCTATGACGATTGCTTTTTCCCACCTCCTCTCCCCTTTCTCCCAACATTTTGTGTAACAGATGCTTCTTTTCATTTTTGGTCTGTATTTATCCTTTATTGTGAAGGTAGAGTTTATAATTAGCATAGCTTAGTCATCAACTAATACAGAGCAAAAGGGCTTTTTGACTTTTGGTGTGACAACCAACCTGCTGTGTGTGAGACTGGGAAGAAGATTCTCTCCTGTAGCCTTGTGCTCTCCGGACAGTTTTCTTCCAGCTTTGTTACCTTACTAGCTAGTTGTGTCTATGAGTAGAGCATAACATCTTTGGGGGTGCTTGGATCAAACTAGCTGGTGATTGGGTGTCTTGCCTAACTTTGCACTGGCAGTTTAGAACCCAGAGCTACCTGTGGATGCTCTGACTGCAGCAGAGGATCAATTTCTGACTATATACTACTTAAATGGGAGTTGGAGTGAGGTGGGTTGGGTTCAAGTGGGATGCAGAGATTGAGGTACTTCTCCTTTACAAGGATGGGTCCTTCAGGTGAAAATAAAGGTATTACTGGGGAAATGGGTATTGCCAATGGCCTTAATGTGGCTGTTTGAGGAAATTGGCAGTATATCTGGTATACCATCACACTTGC
>VYZU01006856.1:36723-61854 GCA_013401355.1 Ceyx cyanopectus | reverse complement strand
GAGGACTGTGCATGGACCTGCTTGCTAAGAGTACTTCATGCAGCCATAATGCTTCCAGATGAGTCTCTTTACACTGAAATTTGCAAGTAGAATTTAACCATTGCAGGCTGTTGCCTATTCTTCTACCGTGTTATGACAGCAACAAAACATGAGCATTTTATTTTAATCTAGAGTTGCAAGATCATGCTGTGATAGCAAGTGGCTCTCAAATGCTATAGTGCAGCTTTCCATTCCTTTCTGTCACACTCAGCATACTCTAGGCATATATTTGCATAAAATAAATTCATTCACATATGATACCTGAACACAGGATTGTTTTTCTCCTAAGCCTATCCATGCATCCAACACTGATGTTTCTCTTTCATACTGGTTGTCTCTGTTTTTATTGATGAAGCATGTGCAAGAAAATATAAACTTTTTTTAAATTTCACATAGCAAATTACAGAATTAAACAACATCAAATGAAAGCACAGGAAATATTTTTAGATAATAAGACTGATCAGACTGAAATGGTTTTCCAGAGCATATGGAGTAAGCTTCAGATCTTTTGAAATTTTAAATGAGCCTGGACAAGGCACTGGACAATGCTCATCCTGCTTGCGGTCCAGGGATATTTACTGAGTGATGTATCACAGATTTCTCATGCCCATGTCTTCCAATCCCTGGCTTCTCTGGGTCACGTAACTCCTTGCAAAAGACCAAAGTAAATTTGAGTTATTCCACTGGCTTCACTGATCAAAGCTGTGGCCCAGCAGATTGAGTCATTTCTTTTATGTGAAAGGAGTGAATAACAGAAGTATGACAGAAAAAGCAACTAGCTGCACATAAATAGCTGCTTCGCATCTCTTCAGAGTGCACAACCGGAGGGTCCAAGCATGTCCTTCCAAAACATTGTTGGTACTTGCCTTGCAGGGCTGAAAGATGGGGGAGATAATTCTGACTTTCAGCATCCAGCAGCTCAGAAACAGCCAGCACATCATAAACCTTGTTCTAACCCCCTGCAGCTCTGGAGTGACATTTAAAATCCAATACTCTGGTGTGCAGCACTTTCCCCCCCTCTTCCTCCCTGCAACCATGAGGCTGTCTCTAAATTGTTTGTTGAACAAGTTCAGTGTTATTGGCCACTAGGGGACTCTGGGTGACCTCTGGCATATTGTGGAGCTGCTGCACCTGAATCCAATTTCTCTTTTTTGCTGTTGGTTGTTTTTGTTTGGGATTTTTTCTCCTTTTTGTCTTGTTGAACTGTCAGGTAATTGCTGGAGCCAGAACAACTCTATTTGCAGGGAGGGGCGTTGTGGAGTTGATGCTGATATCGTTAACTACATCATATTATTAACTACCCTTCTCTCCATAGCATGAGCAAGAAAGGTCCTGTTTTCTATAGTGCCCATTACAGGCTGTGCTGGAGGAACAATTTTTGGCATGTCTTATGAAGCAGCATTTTAGAGACAAAGGCTGCTCTGGGATGCTCAGCCAGGGAGTGAGCTGTAGGGCTGTGCTTTCTGGCACAGCCTCTCCTAAGGACAATCTGTTTGAATGACTGGCTCTGCCAGTGTTTATCATCCAGGGAGGGCATCATCACATGGCGGATGCTTTGTCCTGGGCTTGGGCCATCATGATGTCTGCATGTCAGTGCGTCAGTCCCTAGTTATGTTTTGAAAAAGAGGTGGCCAGTTTTCACTGGATCTGATGTGGGGAACAGAGACATTTATTTCTTAAAGCTTTATGAAAACAGATGAGCAAGAGAAGAAGGCAAATCCTCTTATTTCCCCACAGGTGAAAATCTGCTTAATGATCATTATTCCCCTTCAGCTGTGTACACTGTCAGGGTGCAGTGACACCTGTCCTCTTAGCCCATGAGCTGTCACTTGCCTTTTTCTCACTGCCAACTAATTACCATCACCTTGTTGTCCAGTTGCTCACCTCTGTTGTCCCACTTAGATTTCTGGTTGGCAGGTTGCTAAGCAGTCACATTGCCTTTCATCCAACCAGCATCCAGTGAAGCCATGCTGATGGATAGGCACCTGATAGACTGCTGTGGTTAAGCGGGATCTTCCTGCACCAGATGGGGAAGTGAGGGACATCTGAATGGAGACTCATCTTCAAGTGGAATGGAAGGAAGAGGCTGTTTTCTGAAGAATGTTTTTGTTAATAAAGAGGTAGAGATAAGTAAGGGAGTTAATAATAGAATAGTTCAGAGAAGTCATAAATTCCAAGCCATTTGGAAGAAGTGGCTTGATGCATTGTAAGCCATATGGTGGTAAGAGAAACACCTATCTGTGTATAATAGCATGAGGATGTAGAGCAACTTGGAAGCATGTTCACGTCTTTCATATCTGGGATCCTTTATGGGAAATTAAAGCTTTCAGTCTCACACTGGAAGGCGGTATTTTAAAACAACAGATGATAGTATCTGGCTATGGTATTTTGAATCCTCAAGAGGTGCTGGCAAAATGCAAGAGGCTATTCAGAGATATCTGTAAAGTGCCTTTCTCTTGAGCTCCCTGCAACAGCGAACAAATGATGAAGGTCATTCTCTTCTCTCCAATGAGTTGTTACTTGATAAAGTGAAATGTCACCTAAGGACATCTGATTAAAAAATACTGTGAGGAAAAACAAACCCAGTATATTTTGTTACATCTAGCAATAAATATTGAAAGAAAATAACTATGAAATTCCTTCTTTCTTCTGTAAAACTGGTTTTATAGATACTTTGGTTTACAATTGCTAATGCAACAGCTTTTTTTTTTTTTTTTTAATATCACATGCCACTGCAGCCTTGGTTGGAAATTTTCTGTTTCTCTTCCTTGCCAGTTCATTAAAATGAGTTCTAAGATGAAACAGAAATGGTAATTTCAAAGTCAGGGATACACTGCCTCTTTGAACTACATATAATCTGTTTGCCTCCACCCTCTTTATATTCACAGCAGAGCATACAAACTAACTGTACAATGACTTGCCAGAATTTGCTGGGGTTTTTTCTTGTATTTTTTTTCTGTTGGATGTGTTTACCTTTCTTTTAAAAAAGTGCTGTTCCCACATACACTCTTTCATCAAAGAAATGTACTTGAAAAGTAATTTCAAAGTCATCCTGGTCCCATTTTCAAGATAAGAGAGATGTGTTTAGTTATTGTAATAGTTAAGTAATGATGATGTTCTGCACTATGAACAGAACATGTGTCTGATCTCCTATTTCTTTACATGACAAAAGATGAACAGACCCCAGAAGGCCTGTAACCAATGCCCAGTGGAAAACGCTTTGGATGTAATTTAGTTCTTGATTAAGACACCTAAATTTAGGTCTCTGACTGTGAATTGGTATCCACACTTCTGTTATGGCCAGCAGAGATCTACAGTGAAGTTAGTTAGTTGCTGGTGTTATTTGAGATAACCTAGAGATAACTGTACTTCCACATGTCTACAGCATAGATTAACTGTACCCTCCTAGAGCAACAACTGGTGGTCAAGCAGGACTCTCCATAGTGTCAGAAATTAAGTTGAACACCATTTGGTGGTGGTGGGTGCCAAGTCAGTGCATAGAAGGCTGAGAAAGACACAGAGTGAAGGTGGTTCAAGCCTCCAAGTCACAAAACTCCCACTTAGAGTGTCTCTAAGTGGGCTTATGACTGGAGGTCAAGAGATTCCTAATTCTGTGGCTTTGGTCAGCCATTTTATATCTGTTTTAGCCACCAGGAACAATGCCAGTGGGAAATGTTTTCCCAGTATAGGGAAGATAACCTGGATGGAGACCAAGAGGACACCAACAAGGCAGTTGCCCTGGTATCTTATATGGATGTCTTTAGGCAGGAAATTAGAGTGCCATTGCTGTTAGATCATGTGTAATCCCTTAAACCTCTAAGTCCTTCCAGTAGCAGGGTGTATGCTGCTTATTTTCTTTATAAATGGCATCCAGATGAATAGTGGAGCTGTGGAAATTGTCTGTCTTCATGTAGTATCACAAAGGCAGCATGCAACTAGATTGAGGAAAGGTCCATTATTTTATTGCTATGTCAAAAAACAAACAAACAACAACAAAACAAAACAAAAACAAAACAAAAAAACCCACAACCCTTTTAAAATCACCAGAATGTTCCAGATACTGGGTTATGGATCTTGAGAAAAAACAGATCGTGGCACAGCTGTTGGCTGCAATAGCTGTTGTATAACAGCATATGCCAACCAGGCTTCTATACATTAATCATAGAATCATAACATCATTCAGGTTGGATAAGACCCTTGGGATCATTATGTCCAACCATTCACCCTACTCTACAAAGTTCACCCCTAATTGCACACCGAGGGTACCATCCACCCTTAAACATTGTTCTATAGCTGTTGTCCTCACAAAACTCTAACTCATTTTAGAGTATGTCTCTGTGATTAAGCAAAAGAACTCTAAGACCTGAGGCTATATAAAAGTGATCTGCAGAGTTATGAAACATATCTTGGAGAAGCAGTTGGAACAGTGCAAAACCAAACCAGGAGTTAATAAATACTATCCAGTGTAAATGATAAGAGGTGTAATACAGCATCTCACTCAGCAGTATTTACTTTGAAAACTGTATAAAATTATTTATAAAATACTTACTTTATATTTAGTAATATGAACATATAATTATAAACCACGTCCTACTTGTCCAAAACACAATAGGTTGTCCAATCAAAGTGTCTATCTTTGCAGCATCAGCAGACTTTTAGAGCTCAATGCAAAATAACTTTACACTGGGGATCAGAAGAAAAGACAAAGAAAATCATGTCCCACTGGTTTGTTGGGACAGCCTAATTTGGAGACACTCATAGAGGACCTATACCTAATAATTTTATCAGGATTCAAAAAGCATTAGAGTTCCTGCAGCTCATCAATAATAAATTGATGAAGACAAAATATAAGGGGAATGGGGGAGATTTCTGATAGGAATAATTATCCCAAGCCCTGTGCTGTCTGAAGTCCCAAAGATCCTTTCCACAAGGTGATAATATTTGATGGTGCAAATAAGTACAGGGACTCCTTATCACTCAACAGCTTGTAAAACTGGTGATGTGTATATAGCTGGTGTTGTATAAATGNTTTTTTTTTTTTTTTTTAATATCACATGCCACTGCAGCCTTGGTTGGAAATTTTCTGTTTCTCTTCCTTGCCAGTTCATTAAAATGAGTTCTAAGATGAAACAGAAATGGTAATTTCAAAGTCAGGGATACACTGCCTCTTTGAACTACATATAATCTGTTTGCCTCCACCCTCTTTATATTCACAGCAGAGCATACAAACTAACTGTACAATGACTTGCCAGAATTTGCTGGGGTTTTTTCTTGTATTTTTTTTCTGTTGGATGTGTTTACCTTTCTTTTAAAAAAGTGCTGTTCCCACATACACTCTTTCATCAAAGAAATGTACTTGAAAAGTAATTTCAAAGTCATCCTGGTCCCATTTTCAAGATAAGAGAGATGTGTTTAGTTATTGTAATAGTTAAGTAATGATGATGTTCTGCACTATGAACAGAACATGTGTCTGATCTCCTATTTCTTTACATGACAAAAGATGAACAGACCCCAGAAGGCCTGTAACCAATGCCCAGTGGAAAACGCTTTGGATGTAATTTAGTTCTTGATTAAGACACCTAAATTTAGGTCTCTGACTGTGAATTGGTATCCACACTTCTGTTATGGCCAGCAGAGATCTACAGTGAAGTTAGTTAGTTGCTGGTGTTATTTGAGATAACCTAGAGATAACTGTACTTCCACATGTCTACAGCATAGATTAACTGTACCCTCCTAGAGCAACAACTGGTGGTCAAGCAGGACTCTCCATAGTGTCAGAAATTAAGTTGAACACCATTTGGTGGTGGTGGGTGCCAAGTCAGTGCATAGAAGGCTGAGAAAGACACAGAGTGAAGGTGGTTCAAGCCTCCAAGTCACAAAACTCCCACTTAGAGTGTCTCTAAGTGGGCTTATGACTGGAGGTCAAGAGATTCCTAATTCTGTGGCTTTGGTCAGCCATTTTATATCTGTTTTAGCCACCAGGAACAATGCCAGTGGGAAATGTTTTCCCAGTATAGGGAAGATAACCTGGATGGAGACCAAGAGGACACCAACAAGGCAGTTGCCCTGGTATCTTATATGGATGTCTTTAGGCAGGAAATTAGAGTGCCATTGCTGTTAGATCATGTGTAATCCCTTAAACCTCTAAGTCCTTCCAGTAGCAGGGTGTATGCTGCTTATTTTCTTTATAAATGGCATCCAGATGAATAGTGGAGCTGTGGAAATTGTCTGTCTTCATGTAGTATCACAAAGGCAGCATGCAACTAGATTGAGGAAAGGTCCATTATTTTATTGCTATGTCAAAAAACAAACAAACAACAACAAAACAAAACAAAAACAAAACAAAAAAACCCACAACCCTTTTAAAATCACCAGAATGTTCCAGATACTGGGTTATGGATCTTGAGAAAAAACAGATCGTGGCACAGCTGTTGGCTGCAATAGCTGTTGTATAACAGCATATGCCAACCAGGCTTCTATACATTAATCATAGAATCATAACATCATTCAGGTTGGATAAGACCCTTGGGATCATTATGTCCAACCATTCACCCTACTCTACAAAGTTCACCCCTAATTGCACACCGAGGGTACCATCCACCCTTAAACATTGTTCTATAGCTGTTGTCCTCACAAAACTCTAACTCATTTTAGAGTATGTCTCTGTGATTAAGCAAAAGAACTCTAAGACCTGAGGCTATATAAAAGTGATCTGCAGAGTTATGAAACATATCTTGGAGAAGCAGTTGGAACAGTGCAAAACCAAACCAGGAGTTAATAAATACTATCCAGTGTAAATGATAAGAGGTGTAATACAGCATCTCACTCAGCAGTATTTACTTTGAAAACTGTATAAAATTATTTATAAAATACTTACTTTATATTTAGTAATATGAACATATAATTATAAACCACGTCCTACTTGTCCAAAACACAATAGGTTGTCCAATCAAAGTGTCTATCTTTGCAGCATCAGCAGACTTTTAGAGCTCAATGCAAAATAACTTTACACTGGGGATCAGAAGAAAAGACAAAGAAAATCATGTCCCACTGGTTTGTTGGGACAGCCTAATTTGGAGACACTCATAGAGGACCTATACCTAATAATTTTATCAGGATTCAAAAAGCATTAGAGTTCCTGCAGCTCATCAATAATAAATTGATGAAGACAAAATATAAGGGGAATGGGGGAGATTTCTGATAGGAATAATTATCCCAAGCCCTGTGCTGTCTGAAGTCCCAAAGATCCTTTCCACAAGGTGATAATATTTGATGGTGCAAATAAGTACAGGGACTCCTTATCACTCAACAGCTTGTAAAACTGGTGATGTGTATATAGCTGGTGTTGTATAAATGATCAATGTAGCAATGTAGTGCAGGAGATCTGATTGACATCCCTGAGTGAAGGAGCTCAGACCAAATGGTGCTTCAGCGTGAGGAATGAGAAATGCCTTTTCCCATCACTTGTAAAATTTACTGAGGCAAGTTGGAAGAACAATGTTGAATTGGGCAGTGGTGCAGGCTAGAGATAGCCCATATGAGGTGCGACTGAGAAGAAAATACCTCCCCATTTAAACCTCTCTAAAGAGGAAATAGCTAAACCAAGGCTGTGCAGTATACACTTATTTAGAACAGTAGGTGTTTCATGGAGCTTAGAAACGTAATTGCTTCATGTCCATCATCAGTGACATCTACATTAATTATGTCCATTTTTTGCATAATTAGAGCACTTTTGCGGTTGGCAGAGGAGCTGGATTTGGCTCCTTGTCAGTCTGTTTATTATATTGCACTCTAGGATGTGTGTGAGATCCCCCACAGGCCATATGGGGAGAACCAGAAAGAGCTCCTCTTTCATAGGTGACTGACTCCTGCTCCAACTACTACGATGTTAAAAGGAGAAGGTGCCCCAGCTTGCTTGTTGCTTTGACTAATATAGTCAGTGCTGGGTATTTTAATGCTTTACTGCCCTAAGTGTGCCCTTGAACTTGTGTACCCCTGTTCCCTTATAGTTTTCTCCTCTATAGATTAAAACTACTCATAGCCTATGGGTGAATTGCAATGATAAATCCTTTCTTTTTTGAGCACTGGAACTGACTGCCCAGGGAGGTTGTAGAGTCTCCTTCTCTGGAGACATTCAAAACCCTCCTGGATGCGTTCTTGGGTGACTTGGTCTAGGTGATCCTGCTCTGGCAGGGGGGTTGGACTAGATAATCTTTCGAGGTCCCTTCCAACCCCTAACATTCTATGATTCTATGTTTGTATTATTTATATACTGCTTTGGGGCTCTTCTCTGGAAATAGCCACCATACAAATGAGGGGGTTTTTCCCTTCCATCACCACATTACAGGTCTTAGTTAAGAGGTCCACGCTGAAATGCCTGCATCACCTGAATTGGCTTTTCACACCCAGGGAAGGATATGAGCTTTTAGCTTGTGAATGGTTTAAGGCAATATCCTTCATGGATGTTAAATTTCCTCAAAATAATTGGAGTGCAGCAAACTTTTCTTTGTAGCCTATTTTTAATCCTGGATGTCATTACATTATTGAACTGAGCCATTGGCAGTGCCAGGAGAGTTTTGTCATAGAATCCTCTTGCTTTTGTGACATTTGAGCAAATAATTGTTCATGAACAGGGGGATGTAAGAAGCCTGAGATGCCATGAATTGATGAGAGCGTTTCCAAAGAAATTTTTCAGTAATGATGAGCTGCTGACTTGCTTTGTGCTTCCTCCATTATATACTAACAGCAAAAGTGACTTTGTATTGTACCTGACTGCAAATGATCCAGGCTATTGTCTCTCACAGTTTTACTGTAAGCCAAAACTCAAGCATCAGGTGTGGCTGGCCTTAGCTCAGGGAGCCTGGTGCATTGTAGGGGTTTTACAGGAAATAGGAGTTGGATTTAGGGCCTTTCTTGAGTTTTTAACTACTTGCTTTGGCCAGGATGAAATGGGATATAGAGGGGTTAAGGCCACTTAGAGGGTCATATCTGTGATGCAGGGCCTTTGAAGGTAGCATAAGGAGTTATAAAGTAAAGTTAAATAAAGAAAACTTTAAGAAATACTTCCAAACTTTTCCCACAGAAAATCTGAAAGCATTTTATAAAGCATCATGGTTTCAAGATGAATGGTTTATGTGCAGATAAAGAACACTGAAGCACAAAATAATTGCATGTCCAAACTAGACCTTCTCACCACTGAGGCAAAAAAACCCTTTTCTACCTTTATGTCTTTTGATTTGTGAGATTAAAACCACTTCAGTTTATTGAAACAATATGCATTAAGCATTCAATAAAATAACCTGACAATATGTGTCTGCCATTAAAAAGAATTATAAATCAGTAAAAGTGATAAGGGGGGAACAAAAAGGGCTTCCTCTTTAGATGTTTCCAGGATGTTCTGCTGGTCTACAGCATGCTGATAATGCCTTTGGGTCATCAGGCCTTTCTTTCTAATATCTTTTTCTTCTTTCTCTCCCTGATCAGTCCATTTTGGGGGTCCAGTGTGAAGTGCAGAAGCAGCTGAAGGCCTTTGTCACTCTTGAGCGCTTTGAACGGATCTACAGCTCCAGCATCGCCGGATGCCAGCAGGTCAAGAAGAACAAGAACTTTGCCTCTGGAGGCTCTATCTTTGGCAAAGGCGTCAAGTTTGCCATGAAGGATGGGCGCGTTGCCACCGACATTATCAGTGTGGCCAACGAGGATGGGCGGAGGATCGCGGCCATCCTGAACAACGCCCATTACCTGGAGAACTTGCACTTCACCATCGACGGGGTGGACACGCACTATTTCATCAAGCAAGGGCCATCAGAGGGTGACCTGTCCATCTTGGGCCTCAGCGGTGGACGAAGGACCCTGGAGAATGGCGTGAACGTGACAGTGTCCCAGATTAACACAGTGCTGAGTGGAAGGACTAGACGTTACACGGACATCCAACTCCAGTATGGTGCACTGTGTCTAAATACTCGCTACGGGACCACCTTGGACGAGGAGAAGGCCCGCGTCCTGGAGCTGGCCCGACAGCGCGCTGTCACCCAAGCTTGGTCCCGAGAACAGCAGAGACTGCGGGATGGGGAGGAGGGTATTCGCTCGTGGACAGAAGGGGAGAAGCAACAAGTGCTAAACACAGGCCGGGTACAGGGCTATGATGGCTACTTTGTGATCTCAGTGGAGCAGTACCCTGAACTCTCAGACAGCGCCAACAACATCCACTTCATGAGACAGAGCGAAATGGGCAGAAGGTGACAGAGAGGGTCGATGCGGTGACTTCTTGCCAAAGACAGCTACTCTTTTGTGGCCACTTACCTGACTGTGTTGTACTCAATCCTTTTTCTAAAGTGAACAAGGCAGGGGGGAAGGAAAATAGAAAGAGAAGGAATAATATGGTTGCACTGTAACTCATGCAACATACTTTTTTTTTATTCCTCTTTAATTTGGCCTTCACACTTTTTTTTTTTGCAATGAACAGAAGGTATATTTTGCCGTAGTGTGATCACAGTGAAATTTAATGTCTTTTGTCCTGTTATTTTTTTTTCCACCCCTTTGTGAGGAATTTGAAGTGGGGAGTCGTCAACGTACGTACGTCCTTAGGTGTGAAGTGCGAAATAGGTGTCTGTGCTAACTCGTGTCATCCTAACCCTTTCTGATTTGGCACAGGGACAGACAGCCTTCCACCCAAAACACAGGGGAGCCCACGGCATGATGGACACCTCTCCCCAGGAAGAAAGAAGATGGAAAATGATGCTGACTCCGATACTCCATAAGTGACCGTCCGAATCATGTGCCTCAAAAGAGACCTTACAAGTAGTTTTCACATTTCACTTGGGACAAAAAGTGTTTTTGGGGGGGCTCCTGCTGAGAAGAAGTAGATTATAGAGGCAAAGGAGCTGATTATATTAACTTGCAAGATGATTCTCTTCCTGAACTGGAATAAAAAAAAGAAAAAAAACCAGTCTTTTTTCATTATGAGAGTAGATACTTCGGGGGTTTTTTTTTGTGTGTGTGTGTGCGCAAATCCTGGTTTTAGTTAAAAACCTAGCAAAAGCCAAGAAAGGGACTCCTGCTCTATTGAGAAAAGCTAAAATAAATCCTCTCTCTCATACGTAGAGCTGTTCTATAGGTGGATTTAATGCACCCATGTTGTACATTTGCTAATGGCATAACTTCATTAAATGTATAGTGTTTCAGTACACGAGGCTACGTGTTTAACAGTCCACTGTGCTGTATCTGATAAAATCAGTTAATTTTTAGGAAGCTGATTTGAATTTAAAAGTAGTTATAGTATCCCAGTGACATACCACTGAAAATTAGAGCGAGCCAAGCCCTGCTTTTCCTGATTCTGGAGCTTGTGTTTATTGGCTGGGAAATGCAGTTTTGAGTAGCATGCTGGCAAGTCGTTTATGACTATGGCAGATAAATGTCTCCTGGGGACTTTGGCAGCAGGGATTTTAAAATGTTTAATAAGTAGCAACAGCTTGTGAGTGGTGGAACAAGAAGAAGAATATTGGAATCAACCCTCTCACTGTTTCTTACATGAGCTCAAATTAAACAGAGAGCCCAGTTGACTGTTAGCAGTGAAGAAGGGGGAGGTTGAATGGAAATGCTCACTACAGAGGGGACCAAGTGCTTTAATAAGAAACTGCTGACAAAGTTACTCGGCATGCTAATGTAATTCGTATTCACATAACCTCTGTGCTCTGGTATTTGCAAGAGTCCTTGAAATTCAAAGGAATGAGGAGATGAGCTTGGCATCCTCTTCCCTGACTGAAACAGTCCTGTAGTATCGAGTCATTCCTGCAGACAGAGACTACCCCACCTCTTGCTGGAACGCCATCTGGGGGTGGCAAACCCTGGTCCCAAATAGATGTCTTGATCACACACCTGCACATATCCTGACTCTAAGAGCTCTCACCATGTCTCTCTGAGAACATTTCCGTTCTGGTTCTTTTTTTATTCCATCCACTTCGTTTTTTGCTTCTCAGTTCTGCAGAGAGATAACCTGAGACATGCAAATCCATGCCAAGGCTGATTCCTTACTCAGAGCCCTGCAATGCACCTGTGTCCCCAGAGTGGGCCCTCCTGCACTCATGCCACCACCGCTGACACCCTCCAGCATAGCCTGAGAGGCTCCAGTCCCCAAGATCTACTGGAGGCATATGTTGGGCACGCAGTCCTTGAGCAGTGAAATGTTGGCAGCCTCAGTGTTACCACGTTTCCCTGTCTATGCCGGCTGCCAGCTCCGTCTGCCTTGCTTGTCTGTTCCCGGGTGCTTGCCAGGGAAGGTGATGGGATGGAAATTCCCCCAACAGACTGTTCCTCCTCCAGTTCCTATTTCCTTTGGCTATGTGGCCAGAGTTTTGGCAGCTGCAGAGCCCCAGGGTTGACCCATGCTGGGGAAACCCACCAGTATGATCCTTATTTTCTGGTGGTCCCTCCTGCTTGCAGCAAGGGGTAAACTGCTCATGCTGTAACCCAGTGCTGTATTTGAACTACTCATTGCAGCATGAAACCTTTATTACTTTGGCAGGAGTGAATCTCAGGCAGCTGGGCTAGCAAAGGTATCCAGCTCTGGCAGATCTGGCTGGGAGAAGATACATTGTCTGAGCCAACTTTAGGCTTTGGCAAGGGAGAAGTTGTTTTGAGCATCATCCTGCCAGGGATGATTAAAAGGCCATGGCATTAACGCCTGCGTTGCTGGTATCAAGCTCTTGGCAAACTTCATTTGCCCTGAGGATGTGCTGGTGGGGATTGGGGCAGTATTGTCCAAACCAGCAGTTGCTACCTACTAGAAGGAGGCACACCCTCTTTCCAGGGCTAGACACCTCCCTGCTTCTCCCTCCCTGAGACACACCAGAGACCAATGCCTCCCAGAACCTCAACTTTGTGATGGCTTTAAGTAAGCCAGCATGCACAGAGCAAAAGAAACCTGTGGGAATCTGGGTCAAAAGGCATAAATCCTGGGTGAAGACCTGCAGTAAAGAAAGAGCTCGATGTGCATCCCATTTACACTGCTCCCCTCTGAGCAGCTCTGACAAGAAGTGATGCTTCTATATCCATCCCTGTCCTTGTGTTACAATGTTAAGAGGAGTAGTTCAAGAGTAAATGGGCCTTTCCATGCAGCCAAGGAAAGGGATTCAAGTGTGAAATATTCCTACTGGAACCCTGCCAGCCTGAGATGACACCTCTACAGCCTTACACAGACTCTTCAGGTTATTACATGAGCTAATGACTTTGAGGAGTTCACTCATTTTTCAAGAGTCTTTTGATCACACTGCACATGTATGACATGCCTAGATCTGGGAGCCATCCCACTCTGTGCCATGGTGAATGCAGTTCAGGTTGCATTTCTCAGCATCCTTAAGCAGCAGTGGAATGTGACTGCACCTGTCTGCCTGCTGGGTCTGTGGGGGTCTTCTCCCGGACCTGCACCTGGCACGGAAACTATGGACATTATGTCAAAAAAGGTGGTGGGGGGGAATAAATATATATATATGTGAAAGTATATATATGTATGTGTTGCTCACCTCTTTATGAAAATGAAAACAATTAAAAAGGTTGGTTTTCTAATGTGGAGGACAAATCTATCCAAAGACAGCTATTACATTTCTGAAGTCTCTCCCTCTCTGAAAGCTTTCCATTTGGCAAAACAAGAAAAAAACATTTTCAGTCCCGAAGTCCTAAGTTTCCCCTTTGTTAGTGAAAAATGATTTTTCTACAGGACCTCAAGTGCATTCCCATGGAAGCTGCAGGAATAGGCTGTGAACACAATGAGCCATACCCTCCTCGAGACACTGCACTCTGCATTTCCATTCAACTGAAGGCCCCATAGCCCCTTCCAAACCCTTGCATTGCCCCATCTGCCTCCCAGGCTGTGGCTCTCTGACCCTTGTTGCTTTGCTCATTGGCATAAAGGTAGCAGATGCTCATTTCTGTAACTCTTGGAAGCCCTGGGTTCAAATCCTACAGCACTAAACTCAACATCCCATTTCTCTAGATGTTCTTACAAAGGCCAGTTGTGTGCCAGACCATCGCCAAAGGAAAATGTCACCGTGGCCTTGTGTGCTTTTATGGCTTGACTTTGAGAAGTCACTACTTTCTTGACTCCCAAAAAGAGGACTCACTCCTGTGCCAAAAAGGTACAAATTCTTCAAAATGCAAAGGAGTAGCTTAAATTACTTTGAACTCCTGGGCTTATCTCCAGCCTGAAGAGCAGTAGGAAAGATCATGGCCAAGGCTGACAGGTCAGAGGAGAAAGTCCAACAGTCTGGAGCAGGGCCTACAGTTCCTGATGTGAGCAGTGGGTAAGGGCCAAAAGTTCAAGCCCCCAGCTGCTGGTACTGGTACTGAAACATGCCCCTTTTTGAAGCAACAACAATCATGGGACCAACTTGCTGTGGAATCCAGACGTAAGACAGTGCCATGAGGGCTCTGCAGCTGGAAAACATCCTGTGTGCTCAGCCCAAGGGGAGAGGAGCAAAACTAATTTGGCATTGTGAGAAAAGCCGCAGTGTTTGTTTCCTCTGAGCTTTTTATTTATTTTTTTTTTCCCCTTTCAACTGAAGATTGGAGCTTGGAAAAATCATTAAGCAGCAGTGACCGGAGGGAATCATGCAGCTCATCATATCTTTGTCATCACAGCTATTGATCAGAGCCACAATGAAAATGGGCCAACAATTCTAAACAACACCAGGCCAGAACCAATGAGACGAAGGTAGTTAAGAGCCCCGATGCTTGATTTGGGTTTAAAAGACACAGATGATTGGGAGCAGTCCCTGAGACACCATTTGGTTGTAACATAGAAACAGTGAGGGATGTCTGTAATATATCTGTAGTTGCTTTATTGAGCATAGGGATTGGTGTAAGGTTCTGCTATTATAGAGAAAGCGTAACCAGGATAAATCAAAATTGTTTTTTAAAAAAATAAGATCTGATAAAGTACTTTTTTCAGCTGTGACTAATAAGTGTCACCATGATAGATGGCAGTGCAATCCATTATGCAAAGACAAAGCTCTTAACAAGAAATTTTAGAATTTGATTTTACAATATAAAGAGAGGGCCCCCCTCGTATTTAGGGCACAGCAGTCTGGCTTGATTCAATCTCCACGTAATTTAAACCGGGGCCAGGGATCTCGGGTAAGCCTAGAGCTGCTTTGTAAATGGGGAGGAGAAATAAGTGCCTATCATGTTAATAACTGAGCTAAAAGGATGGCTTTACTTGTTAAATCTCTCTCACTTTATCTCCTCACTCCGGTGGCACTGCCAAAACTTGGGAATACAGACGCCAAGCCTCCGTGCCGGGGCTGGGGTTTGGTGGGATAAAATTTGGCTGCTACTCAGCTGGCAGCATCTTCCATCCTGCAGCAAGTGTGGCCTGGAGTATTTTTGCTCCTGTTGTTACAGTCCTCCATGGGACAGCAAGTTTTTTATCATCTCTTTTTATTATAATCAGTCTTTTTATTATGATCACTAAATAGTTAGATATTTGAATCACCTCCTCCCCGTTACACTGAAGAATTTTAATGAGTTTTGTAAAAAGAAAAATCCAACAAAAAAATTTTTTTGTGGTATCTTTTTTTTCTTCTCTGGAGTATATTTAAATATAATGATCTGTGACTGTAGAGCACCTTTAAACAGACACTGCAGGGGCATGTAGTGCCCTGTTCAGGAGTCCCTGTCTGGTTGCTGAATGAAGGGCCATTGCATATCCTGGGGGCTGTTTCCCGCAGTGCTTTTACATCCTCTGTTACCCAAACTAAAAAAAAACAGCCCACTCAAGGGAAGGCTTTTGTCTCTTCCATATTTTCCTTTAATTATCATAAAATTTCACCTTCCTGACAAAGTATTACATGGCTCAACTGATAACTCCTATCCCAGAGGTCAATGCTTTCCTGCCAGGAGAGCACAGAAAACCAGAAGTGAAAAGTAAATACAAATATATATACATATATATATATAATTTTTTTCCTCAGAGCTGGAAACTGTTCAAGCAAACAATAGAACTTTCCAAAAAGATATTAAAAACTTTTGGACAGCTTGTGTATGTTGTTGGAATAACCAATCAAAGAATCACACTTTTCTATTAAAAAAAAAAATAAAAATTTATTTTGTGTGAGGGCTTCTAATGCAGCTCCAGCCAAGAAGAGGACTTTGTATCGAAGCTGCATCTGTAAGCCCAGCACTGAAGACTCTTGTCATTACCCTGTGTNCTCCTCCCCGTTACACTGAAGAATTTTAATGAGTTTTGTAAAAAGAAAAATCCAACAAAAAAATTTTTTTGTGGTATCTTTTTTTTCTTCTCTGGAGTATATTTAAATATAATGATCTGTGACTGTAGAGCACCTTTAAACAGACACTGCAGGGGCATGTAGTGCCCTGTTCAGGAGTCCCTGTCTGGTTGCTGAATGAAGGGCCATTGCATATCCTGGGGGCTGTTTCCCGCAGTGCTTTTACATCCTCTGTTACCCAAACTAAAAAAAAACAGCCCACTCAAGGGAAGGCTTTTGTCTCTTCCATATTTTCCTTTAATTATCATAAAATTTCACCTTCCTGACAAAGTATTACATGGCTCAACTGATAACTCCTATCCCAGAGGTCAATGCTTTCCTGCCAGGAGAGCACAGAAAACCAGAAGTGAAAAGTAAATACAAATATATATACATATATATATATAATTTTTTTCCTCAGAGCTGAAAACTGTTCAAGCAAACAATAGAACTTTGCAAAAAGATATTAAAAACTTTTGGACAGCTTGTGTATGTTGTTGGAATAACCAATCAAAGAATCACACTTTTCTATTAAAAAAAAAAATAAAAATTTATTTTGTGTGAGGGCTTCTAATGCAGCTCCAGCCAAGAAGAGGACTTTGTATCGAAGCTGCATCTGTAAGCCCAGCACTGAAGACTCTTGTCATTACCCTGTGTAATAATTTTCCTGAAGTCTGGAACTAATTTTTTGAGAAATTTTTTTTCTCAACACTTTGTGTTTCTAATATTGTATTCTCGACTGTGTAAATACAACTAGGCTGTAAATAAGTGCAGATGTAGATACCTTCTAGAAAAAAAAAAAAAAAGCAAGCAAACAGACAGAAGTGACCGTGTGTAGCCTTCGGTGACAAATAAAAGAATATTTTGTGTTTAAATAATGGGGTTTTTTTAAATTATTTTTCTGTTAAAATGTTGAATTTCTTCACCTCAGCTGCTCAGTTCTTACCTAGGTGATGGATCCATTGCAGAATTTGACTAAAATGTTCTCCCACTCCTTGAATTTGCTTCTTCAGGAGTATTGCCCATGTGTACCAAGGTTGGAGGATTGCAGGTGGCCCCAGGACTTTAATGATCTGAAAATTAGTGTCAGGGATTTGGGACATCGCTGAAGCATTGGGGAAGCCTCCATTCTAGAAGAAAGGCAAGTAAACTGGGGAAGAAAGGATAAAAAAAATTGTTATTCCCACCCCCTGACCATGCCTTCCCCTGATGCCTCCCCCCCCAAAAAAAAAAAGTTAAAACATCAGTATTTCCTTAGATTTTGTGATCCATCCAGTGGAGCTGTGCATCTGACCTTCATTCAGCCAGAAGAAGAAAAGCCACAGAAGCACTTGCCACAGCCACCCAGAGAGACCCCTTGTTCTGATGCTTCAGGGAAATAGTGAGAATAACTTCAAAAATAATTTCAAAAAACATGACTAGACATGTATTGAGGAAAACATTCTTGCATGGCCCCTGCCCTGGGGACAACTTAATGGGAAGATGAAGCATAGGACTGGGTGACAGTTACTAGAGGAAGAGCAGGGAGTCCCTCTGTGGCCATCCAGATTTACTACCTGGGCACAGCTCTACTTTCCAAAACCAGGTGAAATTGGGTGTTTTAGGACAAAAAAAACAGTCATGCCTGCTGTGTGCAATTCCACTTCTCTAGAGGTAGGTGTCTGTGATATGTCAGATAAATGGCATCTCTCTTGTGGCACTAAACAGAGACAGAGGGATCTGTTCATACCTCTCTGTACATGTTTCCAGTTACCTGAGAGGATTCCAACTGCTGGTGGATATTAGTGCATATTAAATTTCTATAAGATTTCTACCCATTTTTGGTTATTCCTGGTGGGATGTTGTCCTCTCCATGAGCAATGTATCTTTTGTTTCAGGGCCAAGTTTCTCAACATTCAGCTTCCAGCCACCAGATCTGGTATAGCTTCCGCAGCCACCTCGCAAAGGAAATGTCCCCCTGTCCTTTTGCTACCACAAGCAGATTAAAGTTCTTCAACCTCATGGCACAAAGTCTACTTTCCAGCTGCTGGATATTTTTAATTTTTTATCCGCTGGTGTGTTTGGCCACCTTTCTTTCAGCATGAAGGTGTCACTTGCCTTCTACAGAAAGGCAGTGTCTTGCTCCCATGCTCGAGTGGGATTTTTATCTCCATGGAAGGCATAGGTCCCTTCTTTCTTGCCATAGAAAGTAGATATTGAGACAATTACCTGATGACCTTGACATCATCTCCTGAGCCTCTGGGACTGATTTGCAGCCTCTGCTCTGAGGCAGATGCATTAATTTGCATCAAGCTGTTTTTCATGTGCATTTTCTAAGGCTGTGCTTAGCCAGGGGATCCAGATTGCCCTATGACAGTGACCTACCCTAAGTGATACCCACCATCCATTACTCATTGTGGTGGAAAAGACCCTGCTTTAAATCCTTGATAACCATATTGAAATGAATTGGACTAAGCAGTAATCCCTGAGGGTAGCCATGGAAATAGCAACATTTTAAGTTGACAGTGATTCAGGTTTCTCTCTGCCTCATGTGGTCGTGCCAGATAAGACCAATGTTTTAATCAAAATATTATGGATAGTAACTCAAATGCTTTCAGGAAAGCTGTCCTGCCATGACAGTTCAACAGGAGAGATCACATCATGTTTTTAATAGGGGCCATAGCCAGAGGCCACTGGCTTATCGTTCACGAGACTGCTCCTAAGATGGGAAGATAGAAAAAAATTGTCCTTTTCTGCATGTCTCATAGAAAGCAACTGACGTCTCAGCTATGGACCACATCTCATATAGAGTTGGAAAGTGCTAAAACCAAAGAATTGCAATTATATTCATATGGGAAAAATAGACATGCAGAAAACACAAGTGGATATGCCTTCAGATGTGTCATCCCCATAGGTGCAAGTTCTCCAGCCTGATGGACCTTCCCAGGGCCAAAATCAGGGCTACCGCCTGGCATGGTACATCACACAGCACACCTGAAATAGTGGTCCCTTGAGGATGTTTTAGCTTGGTTGATGTGTCTTGAGATGGTGTATGCACTCATGCAGTGGTGGGATGCAACAGTCCAGGTAGATAAATACCAGCTGCAGCACCCTCCCACAACACAGCATGGACAGGGCAATGGCCCGCTGCATCCTGGAGAGAGCCCAGGGTTGCAGTCTAACACTCCCAATGCCTTCAGCTCTCCTCCAGAAAGATGTAGGTTCAAGACAAAGAAAAGTTGAGCTGCTGATGAGAATGGGGACAGAGACTCTTGCAAAGAGTGACCTGCTTTGTTAGTGCATCCCTTTGAAGCAATTGACCTCAGACTTTATCAAGGCATGACAGTTCTGGTTTGAACAAGTAATTTTTACATAGCAATATTTGTAGAGAAGTTTCTAGGGCGAGAGAAGCTCCTTTGACTTCAATCTTCTGAAATAGTGGCAGTCCTGGCAAGGGATTACATGAGTTATGTGATTTTGGATTTTTAAGAGCATTTCTTGGGTTCTGCATGGGAAACTGTTCCAACTACCAGCCCACTGCATAAACCACAAGCCCTAGCACCTTTCTTCTCCTCCAGCATGTTGTTTGTAAAAACAAGAGACTTCCAAAGCCCTGCCAGCACATCCTTGTCAGGATTTACTAGGCAAAGGATGGGAAGGGATATAGGAACAGGGCAGGTGCTGTGTCCTTGTGGTTAACGACCCATCATACACAAGCTTAACAGCTCATCTCCCACTCTCAGAATTAAATAAAAGAGAACCATGGCCAAAATACAGCTCTGGGTTTGGTCTTTGGCCCAGCACGTTTCATAGGCTGCTCTAGCAGCTCCAATTCCACCTCTTGAGTCACAGAGCAGAGTTTTTTAACCTCAAGTTCAGAAAATGTTTTCTCACTCCAGGGTTTCTTGGGCAGGGGAAGTTGATGGCCAGATCATTAGAGCAAGCTTGTTCAGCAAAGCCAGTCCCACAAGTGATATGCTGCAAGCCAGCAGGACCACACAACGGCTTTGATTTCTGACTCCAAGAGCAGATGAGAGGGGTCTGTTAGCTCATCATTATGCTGTTATTTTCCATCTGGGAGATACTCATGTCCTCTAGGAGTTTTACATAACCAGACCTCATCATCTACCATCAATGTGAGCTTCAAAACCCTCAAGACCTAAACTTGAAGCCGGCATGTGACAAGCCTGGCAGAAAAGCTTCCCTAACAAGCAGAACTGCTCATCAGTGGTAGAGAGATAATCAAGACAGAAGGTTAATAAGCCATGGCGGGTCACAGGCTGGTAGAATATTGTGTGAATACACCCCATGATGCAGCCAGAAAGGTGCTCATGAACTCACTTCTGCAAATCTTCCTCCATGTAATCTGTGGCCCCAGATTTTAATGGAAAAAAAAAAAATAGACTAAAACTGATTTTCAACTGAAGTACACACAGAAATAAGGAGTTTGAGGTCATTTGCAACAGCTGTGCTTCATAACCGTGCTGTGTTTCTCATCAGAAATTTTCTTCCAGCTACAGAAAATATTACCTCCATTTTACAAGTGGGACAAGTAAGGCACTGAGGTTAAATGTTTGGTCTGAAATCACATGGTTGGAGGTTAAATAATTAAAAAATCATGAGTCTAAGGCCCAGTTCTAGTCACTAGCTGGCATGACCTCTTCTGTATGAGTTTTCTTATTATATCTCATTACTTTGTTGTCTGAGTCCCAGCATTATTAATTAGAGCTGTTCCTACACCCCTGTAGTAAAGTACTATTTCAAAGGGGCTGATTTCAGATTGCAAGGATCAAAGAGCTTTTGGGAAAAGCACTGCCCCCCTCTGTGGGGCTTGTAAGGTCTCTCATCACTGGAGGTGAGCAGGTCTTCACACCAGGATGGGACTGAAACCCACGGTTTGCTGCATTTCAGAATTGCCTCTAGTCTGGGAAGAACTGGCTGTTCCTGGTTTCCTGTGTACAGTCTTCACAGGAGCTTGTTCTAAACACAAGCAAAATGTTCATTGGCAGCAATAATCTAGAGTTTCTGATTTTCAGGTAAGTCCAGATGTTAGTTTAGCACTTTATATTAGATGTCCATATCCAGCACATGGCAGTCCACAATGGCACAAGGCCATGAAACGGGCATGGTCTTCAGGCATGTCTTCTGCCATGACAGGATCATGTAAGAAGACACTTAAGCAAAGAGCTTAGTAAGTCTGGGTCACGAGCTACCTATTTCTATACCTAAAATGCTTCTGTATCCACATTGTGCAAGATCAGCACTCCTGGGGCAGGAAGGCACAAAAACTTCACAATAGTCCAGGAGCAGTTCCCAAAGGTGGCCCAAGGTTGCAACTACCTTGAGGATCTCACTGACTTGCTGCTGAGACCTCCACAGCCCAATGGGTGGGTGGCACCAAGATTTCTTTTTTTATGTCAGCTGGGGATCTCTAAGTTTTGGTCCAGGAGCCTGAGTTAGCAGCTGTAAGAGGTTAGCCTCCTTGAGAGTTTACTTCTGCCATTCTGGACATGTTCTGCACTAGGGTCCTCTTCTGTTCATAGTGTAGGCCCTTGCTTGTGCCAGTTCTACTTCAGGGAAAATATCGGGGGCAAGAGGTTACTGCACACTGGCATTGCTCTGCCTTTTTGTCATGCTTTTATGATACATCTCCAGTGGTTTTACAGCTCTGGAAGTCACACCAGGAAAAGCCACTTCCAGAATTTAATGAGACAGCATCAAGGAAGGTCACCTGCATATTTCTTCCCTGGAAGTGTTCAAAGCCAGGGTGGATGGGGCTTGGAGCAACTTGGTCTAGTGAAAGGTGTCCCTGCCATGATATANCCCCCCGCCCCCCGTTCTTCTGCCTGCAGGTGCACTTTGAGCAAGCAAAGCACTGTGTGATTGCTCAGTGCCCTACATCCCCAGGTCTTGTCATCTGGCAGCTTTTCTAAACACGTCTTTCTTCCTCTCAGCAATTCTGTGGGGACCTTGAGAAATGACTGCAGCAAACATGTCCTGGCACTTAAAAGTTGGAGGGCTGATGACTCTTGAAATACACTTTTCTTCTTGTCTTTTTTTATATACGTACGTATTCCCCTCACATTTCTAACAGTGCCCTCTGTGCTGGCACAAGCTCTNCTTGTGCCAGTTCTACTTCAGGGAAAATATCGGGGGCAAGAGGTTACTGCACACTGGCATTGCTCTGCCTTTTTGTCATGCTTTTATGATACATCTCCAGTGGTTTTACAGCTCTGGAAGTCACACCAGGAAAAGCCACTTCCAGAATTTAATGAGACAGCATCAAGGAAGGTCACCTGCATATTTCTTCCCTGGAAGTGTTCAAAGCCAGGGTGGATGGGGCTTGGAGCAACTTGGTCTAGTGAAAGGTGTCCCTGCCATGATATAGGGGTTGGAAATAGATGATCTTTAAGGTCCCTTCCAACCAAAACCTTTCTATGATTCTATGCCTATGGCTTTGCAAAACTCAGGACTTCATATCTACACATCATGAAGGTATCGTGCAGGCTGCACAAGCTCCATGGTATAACCACAGCTCACTACTGAAAAGGAGTTTTATATTCACATAGAAATTTATGTAAATACATTAAAATGTCTGTATGTTTAAAAGAAGCAGCCACAAGATAGATACTTCAGGTATTTATAAGCATTTAGGAGGATCTTCTACCCCTTCCTGCTCTCCCCCNATGTCCTGGCACTTAAAAGTTGGAGGGCTGATGACTCTTGAAATACACTTTTCTTCTTGTCTTTTTTTATATACGTACGTATTCCCCTCACATTTCTAACAGTGCCCTCTGTGCTGGCACAAGCTCTGGCTCTGGCCATGAACCTGTGCAAGAGAGTGATCCAGGTCCAAGGATGTTTTTAATGTTTTCTATAGTCAAATAGGGAAAATCAGACTCCTGTATGAAAACTATTGGGAAAGGAATAAAAAGCAGTCCAGTTTTTGTATTTTGAAACATAACACTACTTAGTAATGACCAAATTCTTCCTTCTAAATTTTGATTTCCAGATGTAACATGTAGAGGAAGAATCCATTACTGCATACTCCTCTACAGCCAACAGAGAACAAGTAATTGAGGTCTTAGGTGGGCTGGTGGCTTGTTGTGATTCTGGCCATCTCTCTGTCTATGGGCAGGCACCTCAGAGGAGTGGATGAACTGGCTGTACAGTAAAATGAAGTCAGCTGAACTTGAGGGAGAAAACCCAACCTTTTGAAATAAACCATCTCCTCTTTGTCTTTTACTTTCCCCTCATGGAATGAGAAATAATATGTTCACCCATCTCATAAAGAGAAACATTCTGTGAGGAACTCAGGTCCTAAACTAGCCAGCAGGATAAAACTGCAAAGCCAAAAATATCTTTCATGAAGATCCTCATTCAGGAATGAGCTGAAGTATCCATTTAAGCTGGGACTACAAAAAGCATCAGAGTTCCACCAATACTTGCTCAGATACTTTCATCTCACTTTCTCTTATCTGGGTCATTTCTCCAGATCTAGCTGTTGTTAACCTCCACCCCCTCATCCCAATTTTCTTCCAGTGTCTCTGATCTTCCAGGGAGAATTTGGACTGCTCCTTGGATGAGTAATGACAGAAATCTCACACCAAATATTTCATTTTGTACAAAATGATTGGGCATGTTTTAAAACTTTTTCTTCTTTTACAGTAAGTCAATCTTTGGAATCCAAAGGCTGTTTTGGAATGGGGATTTCTTTGAATATAACTTTAAAATGCAAATCACTCACTTTCAGCAACCCATAAAGAAAAAAATAGTCGCATTTTGATATTTTAAAAGTTTTCTCATTAACTTTTGTTAAATATATTCAAATGTAACTCAAATTCACAAATCATTTTGGTTGTCATACATGTCACTTTTACAAGCATATTCTTGATCCAAACACCGTGGTTGCTATCTATATACTTCAGCTACTTACCTGCAAAAGGATGCTGGCAGAGTACAGACTCTTGTCGGTTCATCTTTGGGACCAACTTTTCTCCTGGCCTTGGTTCACCACCAAATATACTGAAGCTGGGGAACTTAAAGAGGTATCTCCAATTGCCAAGTCTGGCTCAGTGTTTGGTCTCTAGGCAATGACACTTGCATGCATTGAATGCACAGAACAAATGTGGAACATCAGCAAGGTTCACTTCAAGGTTCACAAACCTAAGGGCTTACCTTAATGTTTTCTTCAATTGTCACTCCTTTGGACCTCTGTGGCTGCTCCTTACGATACCCAAAGACTCAACATTGGATGTGTCAGTGCTAAGAGATGGACAGCCTCCCACAAGAGCACAGATGGGTGTGATCCATGACAAGATCCACTGGATAGACCATGCACCTCTGTGCAGCATCCAGCCATGATCAGGGTCCTCAGGTCCTGCTGCACTACTGAAGACAAAGGGAATTGCTTCACCATGGATGTTAATCTCTCCCCAGCAGTAAACTACACAAGCCACTTGTGGGGGCTTGAAAACACCACACTCCACACACCCTCCCCCAACATTTATCCCCAACATTTGGAAGGGGCATAACATAGCAGCTCTTGAACAATTATTTCCTCTTTCATATCTTCTTCCCTTAAAAGAAAATCTGTAAGTGTTTGTCAGTCTAACATTTTATATTTGCTATGCAATGTATCAAAGTGCCCTGATAATAAAAAGAAAAATATGAAAATATATGAAGGCTCTGGATAAATCTCCTTTTTGAAAATAATTTAAATGCAAAAATAAATAACAGAGTTGAAGCCTGAAGTAAATGTCCAGTACTCCAATTATTGGAGATAGAGTCTACATAACCTGCTGCTTTTTTTGTTTGTTTATTTTGACACGATCTCTGCATTTTCAGCTGTCAG
>VYZU01006856.1:8500-27446 GCA_013401355.1 Ceyx cyanopectus | reverse complement strand
CATCCTGTCACACATTAGGCTCCTGAAGAATTACCACTCACCCAACTAATTGCACTACTCTCCCTTTATAGTAAATCAAAAACAATTGGACCATGATCCGTCTCATCCTAAAACATGGCTACATTAGCACTACATTGTCGGGGTTTGGAGGAGGAATGGAGGTGGGTCAAGGCTCAGAGGAGACCTTATCAGTCTCTATCACTACCCGAAAGGACATTGTAGAGAGGAGGGGGCTGGTCTGTTGTCCCAGGTAACAAGTGATGGGACAAGAGGAAAGAAGCCTTAAGTTGCACCAGGGAAGGTTTAAGTTGGATGCTTAAAAATTCCCTTACCAAGATGGTTGTAAAGCCCTGGAACAGGCTGCCCAGGGAAGTAGTGGAGTCCCCATCCCCGGAGGTATTTAAAAGCCATGGTGTCTGGTCACGTGGTTTAGCGGTAAACTGGCAGGGCTGGGTTCATGGTTGGACTTGGTGATATTAAAGGTCTCTTCCAACTGAAACAATTCCATGTTTCTATTATTCTGCAATTAGGACAGACGCCTCACACTCTAGAAGTGACTATTTCCACTGATTATCATGGGAGCTGAAGCTGAGCTCAGATGGTGGTTGCCATTGGCTGCCATGAGTCTCATCCTCACCTAGAGCTCCTGGAGGTTAACACTGATCATGTGCATTCCTGCCACTTGAGTGACTAGTGCTGTAGTGGCCTCATGGAAGATGTCTGCATGGAAGGGCAAGCTTGAATTATTCTTCAGCAGTAAATCTATTCCCTAAAAACAGCTTTTAGCAAGTAGCCGGGAGAGACTTCTTGGAGGGTCTGTGAAGTGTCAAGGAAGCATGGAAACTTATGGGTATTTGGGGGGAGAAGAAATTCCTGGCTTTCCAATGGGATAATAATGACTAGCAGATGGTTAAGAGACTAGGAGATATGGTTAGTTCAAGGATGCCATAAAATAAAAGGACTCCTACATCAGGCTATCCATTGAATTAAAATATCAGGCATTCCTTTTTTGTTGTGAACGGAATTCACCACCACTGACCTGTTCAGGCCTAGAGAAGAAGGTTTATATCCCCACCCCAGTCAAACCCCTGGCCGCTACTCATGTGAGTCTTTATTGGTCAGGTCAGTGAGGCCTTTTCTCCCACTACTACTACACACCCATAGGTGATTTTTCACAGAAATGTAATGTGAAGTATGTTTTTCATCACTTCTGGCCCTTTATACTCTCATTCCACATCTCTCTGTGTGTTGGCTAATGTGAGAATGGTAGATACTGCCTGTTTCCAAACCTGGGATAAAGACCTGGGGGTTTTATCATTTTTCCATGATCCAGTTTGGTTAGCCTTGTTATTGCTCTTGGCACACAGATCAACAGTTATCATTAGCCAAATGAACAGCATTTGCCACGGCTTCTCTGTGTGGCAAGTCCTAGCATCTACAACCTGCTATTTATTAAGTCAAACACACTCAGTTTTATTTCAATTGACATATCACAGAATCACAGAATCACAGAATCACAGAAATTAGGGGCTGGAAGGGACCTAGAAGATCATCTAGTCCAACCCCCCTGCCTGAGCAGGATCACCTAGACCAAGTCACTCAGGAACAGATCCAGGCGGGTCTTAAGTGTCTCCAGAGATGGAGACTCCACAACCCCCCTGGGCAGCCTGTTCCAGAGCTCTGGCACCCTCACTGAGAAAAAGTTCTTTCTTGTGTTGAGCCTAAACCTCTTGTGCTCCAACTTGCACCCATTGCCTCTCGTCCTGTCATTGGACGACATTGAGAAAAGTCTGGCTCCATCCTCTCTACACTCACCCTTAACATATTTATAAACATTAATGAGGTCTCCCCTCAGTCTCCTCTTCTCCAGGCTAAAGAGCCCCAACTCTCTCAGCCTCTCCTCATAAGGGAGATGCTCCACTCCCCTAATCATCTTGGTGGCCCTGCGTTGGACTCTCTCCAGCAAATCTCTATCTTTTTTGAACTGGGGTGTCCAAAACTGGACACAGTACTCAAGGTGGGGTCTCACCAGTGCAGAGTAGAGGGGGAGGAGAACCTCTCTTGACCTACTGGCCACACTTCTCTTAATGCATCCCAGGATGCCATTGGCCTTCTTGGCCACAAGGGCACATTGTTGGCTCATGGTCATCCCCCTGTCCACCAGGACCCCCAGGTCTCTTTCTCCAGAGCTGCTCTCTAGTACATCAGCCCCCAGCCTGTACTGATACATATGATACATATGTCTGGTTATTTGGCACAAAAACATGAATTGTAGTCCCATGAATGCTCAATTGTGTTGAAATATAAGTTAGCAAAAAATCTAGTTACCTTCACATAAATGCAAATGTCTGTTTCTTTCATGATGAACAGCAGCTCTTCACATCCTCATCTGAATTAAGTTCATGCATTCCCTAGTCTCTGCAGAAAAGAAGAAAAATCATAAAAAAAAAAACCCAAAACCAAATGCCCAGAATCATGGCCAAATCTTAGCAAGGCCAATCACAGACTAACAAACATCTGTCCTGTATCCATGCAAACCCCATCAGGGAAGTGTAGCCTTCCAAAGCTTTGGAAAGGAGGAAAGCATCACTGCTGGATCCCCATCTGGAAGTGGTCCATGATGTACACATGACTTGGATGCAGAAAGCTGTAGAAATGCCACTGCAGTTTGACACCAACCAGCAGCTCATGTTTTCATCCATTCTCTGTGCACACACTGTGGGCTTTATAAATCTCCACTTTATATCCAGAATATTCCTGGAATACAGATTGCTTCTGACAAGGGTTTCTTTTTTTATTTTATTTTTGATATATAGATTTTTTTTAATACAACATACTCCTATTGTGTTATATATTGCAGATGACAAACTTCCCAGTTGGTAATTTCCAATCATTTATAACACTGTCGTGAGAGTCCATACTTTTATATCATACCATATATCTGAAATACATTGGAAAATATAAAATTATATGAAACTGATGATAAATACATCTCAACAGACAGACACACACATGAGAAAACTTTCTGATTTTCTTCTCTGCCTTATTATGTCTTTATCTAGTCTGCACATATCACTCTCTGAGGCTTTTGCTGGGAGTTTGCCACTAGGAAGCCAGTGAAAGTGAACAGCCTGTGCAGAACAGCTCTGTCAGGTTACAAAAGCTATTCTGTCTTTGGCTCAGAAAATCTCAGGCTTTCATGAAGCAAGTCATAAAAAAAAAATAAAAAATAATTCTCTGATCTTCAGTTGACATTGTCCAGGAAAGAGTAATATATCCAGCACACCCTGGTTAGGGGGGCAGCAAGTGAAAGAATTGGAGTGCGAGACGTTGTTGGAGCTCCTCTAGCAGCTGTGGTAAATTAACCGTGCTCTTGCAGAAAAGATTTGTGACCCACTGATGAGCCTGCAGTTGGATTATGCATCTTCTGCAGGCAACCTTGTTCTGTAAACGTGGCATCATTAGATGACCATAATTACCAGCTCTTAAAAAGTATTGCAGGCAGGACTGTCTGAACAGCAAGTATCACCAGGGCTTACAGAAAGCAAAGAGAGAAACATCTTGCTGAGACCACACACAGGTGTCAAGTCATGTAGTGGTCACATCTCCCATGATCCCCTAGCCCCTCACAGACAACAAGGAGTACATCCTCAAGACAAGGCAAGCCTTAACATTTCCATAGGAAAGTGAAATATTTGAGTGATCAAGCAACTGGACTAAGGTCATATAGAAAACCTGTGTCAGACCGTGGCAACAAAACACCAAGTTCTTGCAGTTTCATACACTGACTACAAAACCTTTCACCCCTCAAAATAAGAGGGGGCCAGGTGAGAGATAGATACTCTCCTCAACGCCCTAGAAGAAGTAGCACGGTCCCAGCATCTCACTGCATCTCCAGTCTTAAGGAGTACATGCCCGTGGCAGGTGGTTTGGATATAGAAGGGGACGTTTGCATCTATCAGACACACAAGAGTGATCCTCACCATTACTTTGGCAGGGTGTTATCCACTTCGGGAATTGGCCAAGATCAGGTATCACCAACAAACTATTATTACAGAAATGTCTCCCCAGCAAATGGCCTCAAATAGAAACTAAATCCTGGGGTGTTTCCCTCCACTACCAGCCAGGACACCTGTCACCCTGGTTGGAATCATCCCCCCTTTCAAGAGGTTCCACAGACAAGCCTTGATCTTAGGCAGGTTATTCCCATTGCAAAAGGCACCATTACAGCTGGAAACAAAACCTGTGTGATCCATCAGAGTCAAGCAGCTGCTTAGAATCAGTGGTGTTACATTCACAGCAGAACACACCAGTATTACCACAGGGCACCCATCACTCCCTGACATCTAGCCCTTATTTCCTCTGCCTGCAGCCACCTCACCCATTAAAAAGTCCTAGCTGAGTTTCTTTTCCCCAACATTTTATCTTCTGATACTGCAAAGCATTCACAGCAGGACTCACCAATCTCTGACTGGGGAGGGAAATATTTCCAGATGCTCTTGGAAGCACCTTTTATTCACAGCATGTGACTCGTTACAGTTAAACAGAGAGAAGAGAAAAGAACCTCCCTTCCATGTGTGTTTTTGTGGGATGGAAAAACTATTCAGACTCCAGAGTGGGGGAAAAAAAACCTACCAGAGCTCCACTGTGTTCTTGGATTTTACCCTATTCCAGCTGCTCAAATTCCTCTGCCATTAGCCTCTTCCTCTCCTGCTGCCATGAGAGAAAATAATAGTGTTCGAGCATGAAGTCCCCAAAAAACACTTGTGTGTGGCTTGTTCTAATTTCATCCTGAAAGACCTGAAACAGAAGATGAGTGCTTTGTAATTATACATTTGCTAAAACTATTTTTACAAAGAGAAGCAGGCAGTAAGGTCTTCCAGTAACTAGGAAATTTAGGGGTCTTCATCTGAGCAGCCTGGCACACACACCAATGGGCCAGCAGTGTAAGTTTTGGTCCATGAGGAGATGGCAAGTCATGTACCCAAAACCAGAAATACACAAAACAACTTTGGCAAATCCCAACTCTTGTTACTTCTGACACTTTTTTTTTTTTTTTACTCAAAAGATGCCTTCAAACCATGTAGAAATAATTTCCTATTAAAAAGAAGAGATACTGAAGATAGAAAAGCCATTTTGAGTGGCTTTTCCAAAGTGTCACCATTTTTCTCCCATTTTCTGGGCAAAGCTCAGGAGCTGCTGATGCTGGGTAGCTGCAGAAGCAGGAGGTGCCATCAGGCACAGCAGCATGCACTGGACACAACACCCCATTAGCAGTGTGTGACTATGTTAAGTCACAAAGCCACATTTTTCCTCTAAATTACTGTGTTACAGGCAAACTCTACTGCACAGAGAATCAAGATCATTTAGGAAAGTACTGGGTTGCTTAGGAGGTTTCCCTCATGCACTTTTTTTTTTGTACAGCACATATTACACAAATCAGGCCCTGAACTGGAAAGGTACCATTGGGGTAACACTAATTGATATTTCTCCAGGATTAACCACAGCAGCCAGGATCTGCTGAGTTCCTTGCAGCTCACAGTGTTCCAGTAGCACAGGTACAAGTGCCTGGAACTACTTAAGGAGCAGCAGCCTAGGACCAGGGAGGTTCCATGATAACAGTTGTATAGTTGCAGGATCCTTAATCTGAGGCTGTGATGTGTGCGGATTTTTCCTCCAGCTCCTGTATCTAGATTCACACTGTGAAGTGGTAATCACAGCTTGGAGATACTGGGAGAAAAATAATCATTTCATAACCTTAGAGGTGAATCAAACATATTTTAAGACTTTAGGGAAAAGGTTCTGAACAAGCGAAACAATAATTTTCCAAGCCAGCCTACATGACCAGAGATGGCAGAGTCACAACTGCTTCCATGAAAATCCATCTCTGCAACCGCTCCTTCCCTGGAAAAAGGCCTGCTCATACCATTTCTACTTAATGCATTATCCCACAAAGTTCAGCTACAGTCTTTCCCTGAACAGATATGTCACAAGCACCCATAGAAGTTCCATACAGCTTAAACCAAGACTGTTTAGACTTTTCCAAAAAAATGCCACAATAAATTATGTGCTTTTGCTGTAATGCAGTTAAGGATGAAAGTACATTCCTATAAGAAATTATTGTTTGTAAGTAAAGCAGACATTGTTGTTGCTAAAGTATGTTCATTTAAAATAAACCAAATATGTCAATATAAAATAAACCATATATTACTGTTGTTTGGTTATTGGCACACAGAGAAAAGTTTGGTCTAAGACGAGTGCAGGTGATCATGTCAATACCTACACAGATGCAGCCCTTGGGTCATATCCCACTCTCAAGTCTGCTGGTAATAAGCTGAGACAACTTAATGAATTTGATTGAACTTACTCTCTGTAACAGAAAAAATTGGCCTACTGAGTATTTTCTAAGCATATGTGTCCATGTATGTGTATGTGCATTTTAGATGGCTTGATAAATCCACAGCTATATGGATTTGGAACTAATCTTACCCTGCGCATAACCAACATGCTGGAAAAATTACTTTATGGGCAGCAAGAATAATTCCTCTTATTCATAAATCAAAGCTTTTTAGAAGGGAAAGATACATCATGGAATTTTTTTTATTCCTCTTACCAGAAAGTCTTACACGCATGGCCACATTAAAGCACATTTTCAAATGAAAACTGAAAACAGTTTCAGAAAATAAGCCAGCAGAAAGCACATGGGGCTTGGTTTGATACTAAGGAAATATAGGCTGAAGGAGAATATTACCAGCTGTGATTCAACTGATGCAAGAGACTTTGCTTTCAAAATTAAGCTTGGTATGGCAGAAGGGTCAAAATTGTACCTGGGATTTAGGATTATGTTATCTGCTGCCCTGCAACATGGTGGGAGAGAGAAAAGTCTCGCTGATAGTGCTGATAGAGGGAATTGGAGACTGAGGATTAAGCAACAGCACAGATAGCAAACAGCTTTCTTCTGCTAACCTTTCATAGATTGAAAAAAAAAAAAACAACGGGTGCCTGCCCACGTGGAGGAGACATAAGCTCTGCTCCCTGTTGATGAAGCACTGGCTAGGAGACAGATAACTGCCAAAAAGCTTTCATTGTTATTTAAACTGGGGGCAAAGGAATGGCTCAGGGCTTCTAAGAGTGGTGTGGATTGGAGAAAAGTTTCTAAAGCCCAGGAAATGCAGATCTGAAGAAGCAGGTAAAGGCCAACCACAACCTGCTCAGCCTAGGCTGTCCAAGAGTACCCTCTCAAATCAAGGGTACTCCTCAATGGGTCTCATTGCAAGCTAAGGCTTCAAGTTGTGTTGGAGACCTAGTTGGTTTGGATTTATGGTTGTTGATGTTACCTCCTCCAGCTGCTAGACTCTGCCTTCCCGCTTGGACAATGGAGTCACTCAGGGTCCACATGTTCAGCCAAGGGCTGCTGATAGAGTTTCACAGCAAAGCCAAATGAGTGGTATCTGCTCCTGTTTAGGAGCTGGCTGAACCACTCTGTGCATATAGTGTCATCTCCCCTTATGCATTAGAGCCCTCAGATATAAACTGTGTCCCTCTGGAGATACACAGGCTTGAAATCTGTTCTGAATCAGACTGTTTTCTAGGCATTTGTCCATGGAGAAGAGAGGGTTTAGGGGAAAGTCTCCCCTCTGCAGTTTAGCACAATTCAACACAAACTCAGAAGATACAAAGACCAGACAAACAATGGAAGGAATTTTGCAAGAAAACAATACTCAGAAATTCAAAATTCACTTAACCATGCACAACCAGTAAAGAAAGTGATACAAGCTAGCAGTGCAACAAGCAAGCATTACCCTGCTTTGAGTGTGAGGGGTAGACAGGTGTTTTCCAGAAGTCCCTTCCAACCTCAATTACTCTGAATTAGGGTTAGAAAAATGTTTTGGCTTTTCTAAGGTTCCTTTCACCAATAAACCAGCCTTATACTTCTTTCCAAACATTAAGGTGCACCACACCCCATCAAGACTATTTTGTGCATTCTAACAGTCTCAGAAAGAGCTTAAAGCCCTGCTGGACTGACGTGATAAAGCCAAATCTCACAAGTGAGCCAACTTCATGACATAATATCTCTCATTAAACACCACTTTGTCCCCGGCTGGAATCCCAGGTGTGAGTGTGCACTGTGGGCACATGTGCTCCTCACTGGCTAAGCTTTGCTCTTCTCACAGCCAGATGAAAAATCCCAGCCAGATCCTGTGATGGGAGACAGATGCGGAGCCACTCCCAACATCCTGTTCTGCCTCACGCACTGTCTACCACATCACCATCTAAATTGGTTCCAGAGTCATCCTCACTGCTGACGAGGTGCAAAACAGACAAAACACAGCCAGATCTCCCCGTGCCAGCTGGAAGAGGTGAGATTTGGTATATAGCAACATGCTTGATTCAAATCGGCACCATCAGTCAAATCTAATGCCAGAAGTCCAAAAGACCTCTTTATGACACAGGAATTGTTTGGGCCTAGAATTTATCCTCAGTGCTGCATAACATCACCTTTACAGCAGTAGATAGGAATTTCCAGGTCAAGCAAGAAATTGCTTGAGCAGATGCCAATACATTCTAGAGTAACTGGATAAGGAAACTGATGTCCATCCACCCCATTTGCTGTGTGCCAGATCTAAAGTAATCTCCCATCTGCTCTGCCACACCAGGGTCATCATGAGGGTGTTTGCTAGCCATCAGAGCCAAAACAAAAAAGAATTTGAGTCATGCATTCAAAAAGTCAAGTGTAAGAAAGGCTGTGGGCTCTTCTTCCAAGGAAAGGAAACGGGGTACTTTGGGATCAATGTGAGTTGGAGCATGGGGCTGGCACTGGCTCCTGGCTAGTGGTGGGATAGCAGGGAGGGAGCTGATGAAGGTCTGCTCCAAGTAAATAACATCACATGCAGAGAGTAGATAGGAAACAGGCACAGCAGACAGCAGGGAATCTGAGGCAGATTTTGGCTGCTTGAAATGAGGTTCCAATGAAGAGGAGGGGCTGGTCCTGGGCCAGGACTCTCTGCAACCTTTGGTCCCTGAGGTAAATGTGGCTGACAACCTCCACAAATAAGCTGTGTGACAGGGTTGAAAGCATTCAGGAAGTCACTGGATTTTCTAATTCTTTTGATGCTAAACTGCAGCAGGAGAAAGCTAAGATTCAAGAAGACACCGTGGGACAATTTGGTTATCAACCCCAACAGGAGTCAGAGATTAATACCCAGAGCTGTGGTGACTGTGCATCCAGCCACCAAGCACAGGACCTTATGGAAGAGTGTCTCACCAAAAGGAATTTGCATGCAAAAAAATGAAGCAGCTGCACTGGAGTGGACAAGTGAATAAAGTTGGGTGAAGTTTTCCAAGAGGAGGTGATAGAACAGAGTAGAACATACAGGAGGTGATTTTAGTGCTGTTGGTAACAACTTGGCCACTTGTGTGGAGGCTGAATTTCTGTTCCACTCCCATGCTGTTACATGCCTTCTCTCAACTATTCATCCATACATCATCTGCTCAAACATCAGCTACTTTGGCCGCTGCACCACTGGATCCAGCTGTGCTGTGTGAAAGCTTGTATATCTTCCAAAATGGCTGACAAGGACTGTGAAGAGGCAGAAAGGGATTTCTGATTGGTTGAGTGCACATGCCTGTTCCGGGGCACTCAGGAAGCAGATGAGAGTGTAAGCAACTTTGGAGCTCTGAGCTGAGAGCCAACACAGACCTCTGTACTGTTTATTCTGTGCCATCCTCATATCTGGTCATCCAGTGCTGCAGAGAAAATCCTAAAGTGGTATCTCTAGCTTATCTGGATGTCAATGCAGAACAAAAAAAAATAACCGTGTTTTCTTATTTATTGTGTTATCTGACTTTCTAAGTACACACACACACACCAAGCAATAATGCAAGACACAGATTATTTTAATCCACTGACAGCTATTGATCCATGAGGCTATCAACATACCAGAACGATACGTATGTCTTATTCAATGTGCAAACATTTGTCCATGATAGCATTGGCAGCAAGAAGACCCATATAAATTTTGTGAATAACATAGTACTCTAAGTAAGACATCAAGACTCTTTCTATACATCCTTAAACTGATTACTGAAGAACAAGGTATTTTCTCTGCAAATTACTTGCTGCTATAATTCATGGATAAAGAAAAAAGAAATCCATTGTTTGAAAGCAATAAGAGCCCAGTCCTTTCCTCTGAGATGTCCCTAGGTGGAGTCCTCCAGAGCATCAGGAGAGCTGTTCTGCTGCTAAGCAACAGGCAGACTCCCAGACAGATGATAATTTTACCAAATAGATGACTGCCAAAGGTAAAATATGGGCAAATGCAGAAGTAGATTTTTTCTTCCCCACACTTTTCCACCCCCCAGCAAGTTCATTCAGACTTAACGGTCAGCAAGTTTTGTTTCATATTTTTATCCATGTCTCCAGGTGAATGGAAACAGAAGTCCAATGTATTCATTCCCCTGACACTAGCACCTAGACCTAAGGAGAGCTTCTTCACTTGCTGAAATTGAGATGTCTCTTTGTATGCCAAAGTCCAAAATTAGAGGGCAACCTTGCCAGCTTGCCTGGAGCTGGCATGCTCCAAGGAAGAATTTTAGTGTCTATGCTGGGTTAGATTTTACTTCCCTTGACAGCTGACTTTTTCTACACACCCTGTGTGTGAAGACAGAATGAACTATGGTGAGATAGCAACAAAACAAGTTGTCTCTGAGTGTGCATTCACATATGATTCTTCATGTCTCCTTTGCAGCCATCTCTCATGCCAATGAAGAAGGCTACAATCCAGAAGATGAAGCAGGGTCATAATCTGTACAAATGTATATGCACATGATTTACATGGCTGAAGTTTTTTCTCTCCAAAGCATAGGAGAAATGTAACTATCAGAGAACACACAAAATCATATTCACCTAGAGCTATATCACAGAAAATTCACACTCCATTAATGCAAAATGTCCATGAGTATAAAATATTCCTTTAGCATAAAATCAGGTATAGGGTTGAACATCCAGAGTTTCAGTACCTTTGGAAAATGGGACCTTCCCAGACTGCTTTGGGAAGTGAAGGTACAAATTTAGGAGATACCTGTTTGTGTAATTCAGAGAAGAGGTCACACTTTGGAAAATCAGTTCCAATAAATGGGTAATCTGGGAGCTTAAAATGGACCTTTTGGTTATATTGTGGTTCCTTTGTGATCAGTGCAAGCCACATCTTCCTGCTTCGTCTGCTGCTTGGCTTGCAGAGTCATTGCAATGCAGAAGAACTCCATTTTTTTGAGGTCAGCAAAGGTCTGGGGAAACATCATTGCAGACTTTCAGTACTTATAAAGATGTGGACAGTCTTTTTAGCAGGGCCTGTTTCAGCAAAACAAAGGGTGATGGTTTTAAACAAAAAGAGGGCATGTTCAGATTAGATATAAAGAAGAAAATTTTTCCAGTGAGAATGGTGAAATTGTGCACAGGTTGCCCAAAGAGGTGGTAAGTGCCCCATCCCTGGATCTAGTCCCTGTGAGTTTGAATGTGGCTCAGAGCAACCTGATCCAGTTGAAGATGCCCCTGCTCATTGCAAGAAGATTGTACTAGATGGTGTATAGAATTCCCTTCCAATCTAAAACACTCTATAACTGTATGGTAGGGTTTTTTTTAATCAACTGCAAAATCCACTTGAAACACAAAAACTGGCCTTTCTCTAAGACACTTTCTTCAAGTTAGGCAAGTTTCCTTTTGTATGATGGCTTAAAAAGATACTCAAGAGACGTGGTGTGTAAAATAAGTGCTAAGTGGGATTCCTCACTATTTCATTTCCCAAAGAGTTTAGCTCTACCTTAGTAGAGCCTTCTTTACCATGGAAGTGGTACAGATACATTACTGTTGGACAGTATGGAAATGAGAGAAAAGGTGGAGACCATCTTAGGGCCTAAATCCAAAATCAGCAAAATAGTCAATGCCATTGCTTGTTGTTTTTCAGTGTTGTGCTATACCCATCACAAGGTTGGTTCAGTGACTGTCATCACCTGAGGAGAAAGGAATCCAACATATCTTTTTTGTCATGCCATGTGTATGAGATGAAAGTTCATTACTATACATAAAAGAAAGCATCTTATCAAGAAGTTGAAAGCAGTTTATCCTGTTCTCAGAGCTCCTACACTCAACAAGGAAGCAGAAAACAGTACTTTTTCTTTCCACCTGTGAAAAATTTGAGAGCACAATGCAAACACCAAATGCCTTCTGAACTAGGACAGAAATTGTCCCCTAGCCATAGGGCCCATCACATTTCCAACTTTGCATTCTCTTCCTGTGCTAAAGAAAAAAGAAATGTCAGGTTTTTAAAATGAATTTATCAGAATAATGCTCCCATCTCAGACCGTAATAACTCACATTGAAAACCTAAAGAAACAGTTAAATTTTGGCACCCCTGAAGTCACATTCAGTAGCAAGAAAATTCAAATTCTGTAATTCAGAGAACCTGACAGGAAGGCCATTAGTTCTCCTGTTTTACTCAAGTTTCAGATCCCAAACATCTCAGATCTATATTGAGACTCCTGCCTGACAGCACAGCTCTGCAAGAAGTGTCACTTGCTGGTGAAATTTCTGTTGAATTCTTGTTGTTTGAAGCTATTAGCATGAATGAACAGCATTCTGTAGGGCTACTCAGACAGACTGTTGATATCTTTGCTTTCAGAAGCAATTTCTTCAGACTCTGAATGAAATACTGTTCTTGATCCCCTCTGCTCAAATTTCTGTCTAGGAATCAGTCCTCCACAATATGTGGGATATTTTCTTCGTATTATATCTCTCTTTCACCTATCTCAAAATACTACTGGTCTTTTCTAACTTGGATTTGCAAAACTTCATAAAAGAGCTCTTTGGATTCTTTGGATCCTTTTTAACTACTTGCCTCCTACAGTCTTTGTATTTTATCTTCCTGGAGGTAAGTTCTGCTGAGTTTTCAGAACATGGTACTAAATGCCCCGAGGCACCCAGAAACACCCTTGTAAGCTCACACCTTTGTAGAGTTCATCCCTTAAAAATAAGTAAAAAGCTGTAAAATTTAGGTCTGTACAAGCTTGCTATCCTGAGCTGTATTTTTTCCTGAATGACAGACTTAGTGCATTTTAGTGAATGGTCCTTGAAAACACCAAAGTCATCCTGGAAAATGCCCCTCCATTTCTGAATCTAATTTTATGTCCTTACCAAACCATTCACCATATGAGATGTATGCAAAGGACCAGACAGTGCTGAGCAGTCACATCACCTGATTAATTACAGATAAATAGAAAAACAATAGGGAAAGGGGGAAATAAAGAAGGTAGACACCCATATTCTTCATGCGGAATCTAAAGCAGTTCGTTTCTCAAGGCATAAAATCTTCTCCATCTGAAATGCTGAAGGAAAGAAAGCAACAAAAATGATGTTGAGCTGCAAGGGGAACAGTGTGTAAATCAGGACCAATGGGAGGTTTTTCTTTGCAAGAGAACAGCTACATCTCACTGAGAGAACTGTATATGTGATCTGTGACCCTGTCTCAGATATTCTGCAACTACCCTGGAGGGACAGGGCTTCAGAGAATGACACGAAGCATTTGGAAACTCACGGGTATCGGTATGAGAAAAAATAAAGGAAATGGGAGTTTATTTTCCCTGCAAGAGGCAGTTGCGAAGCAGTGAGCTAATTACCACCTTTAGAAATTATTACATTCCTCCTAGCAAACCACTGCAATCAGGGAAAACATTGCATGGTAGAAGTGTGTGATGTGAACACTGGTGTCACTCTGACTGGAAGAATAATAAATAAGTGGACCATATTACCTAGGAGATCTAAGGAGAGAGAGAAAAAAAAAAAAGAAATAAAATAAAATAAAATAAAATAAAATAAAATAAAATAAAATAAAAGATACATGAGCAAGATCAAGAGGGAACAGGTAAAAAAGCCCAATCATGTCGGGACACCAGCAGTTCTCCTTTCTCCAGGGACAGGCTGCACACAGCCTTACATAAATGTTTTTCTCAGCCTTTCAAAGGCATTTCAGAGCTTTCCTGACAGTTTGAATTTTAAGCATGATTTGCAACGGTGCTCCCCCCACCCACATGTAATGGAAGAAACTCTTGCCAGTGGATTTTGTGTTTAGCGCCAGATGAAAAGAGTGGTTCTTTGTGTGCTCAGGCTGGAGCTGCCCAGAAGAAGATCTGAAGACCAGGTTAGACCCTGCTGACTCTGAGTTAGCATTGAAAATTTGGCTTGAAAGATGAAAGGGTAGCCAACTCTTCAGATGTTTGCTTCACAGAGGAGAGTACCATCCAATGCAGGATTACAGACAGCTCTTCAGGGAGCCAAACAACCAAGAAGCTTATTCTGCACCAGGACACCTGGGACTTTGGAGAGCAGAGGACAGATGAAAAGTAGTTGATGGAGGAACATCTCCCTGGGAGCCTGGATCAAAGGTGGAGTTTGGCATGGGGCTCCAAGGGCCCTCCACTATTTAACTGAACTGAAGCAGGATCCCCTGGGAGAAGAGATGGAAATGATATCAAGGGATGTATGCGAAATGTGTGTCTCCAACGGCACCAGAATCTACTATGGGGTACCGAGGCCTACACTGCTGCTGGCTGGCTTGCCTCCAGAAACTGGCTGGCCAATTCAGAGCCTGCTAACAGCCTGCTGATATGGGAATAAGAAACTAATGAGGCCTTAACTCCTGTATAACTACAGGCCAGGGTTTGGCTCAGAGCGTATCTTGGAGCCTGGCCAGGCTACAAGGAAAATCACTGCCCATATTTTGAGGAGGAGGAGGGTGGTAGTGACCATGTGGCACAGCAAGACTGCTCTGTTTAACAGTGGATAAGTCCTCATTGACAGCTTTGGGCATTAGGGTGCCAGCGTCACCTCCTTCATCATCTCTTCCCTGTGCCTGCATTAAAACTGCAAGCCCAGTAGTGACATTTCATATGCTTTCTCTGCATTCCTCTCCATGTTTGTCAGTTTGCAGCATGACAGTGAAGTACCAGCAATTTTTATTTTGAAAGAGGCAAAGGAAAATCAGTTACTATAGAGAGATCATCAGAGTCCTACTTCTGCACAGAAAGCAAAGCAAAAGGCCTGATTTTGCCCATGAAGCTGCACTTGGCTTGTTCTGCTGAGTGCAAGGAAAGAGCCGGTGCACTGTGACTGTAATCTGCTGCATCTTTACCATCAATCACATTTTAATGAGAGTAAATTGAAATTCCAGGCACACATTAATAATGAATGGTTGAATTAACTTAGAGGAACCATCTGATGATTCTTTCACTGGGCTGTGATATCTACAGTCTCACATAGCATTAGGTTATTTCTGGATATGTGTAGGGAAAACTTTGAACTGAAGAATTTTTCCCCGGGGCCCAAATCTACAAAAGGGGCTTATGCACCTGCATTTCAGGTGAGCTGGAATTTTGGAAATCACAGAATACAGTGACTCACAGAAAATACACCTACTTGCCCAGGTGGCTCAGCATTCACAGGCACCAGAGTCATTAGCATAAATATTCCTTCAGTGCCTCAATTTCCAACAGCAAGAGACTTAACCAGACTTGTTGCCCCATAGGTCGTGCTGCTCAGATTATAGCTATTAGTTTTTGAAATAGCATCACCAAACCAGGCTTTCTTTTGCCTAAAATCTTAGAAAGGCCTGTTATGGCCAAGGTGGGGAGAGAAATCCCAGCTCAGCAAAAGAAAAGAGGCACTGTTACCTCTGCAAGATACACATATCTCTACAGTGCTCATTTGTGTATCAAGAAAACTTCATTTTCAAAGCAAGGAATTAAGGGGATCTAATATCTCCTTTCTGCTGTGAATCATGCCAGGCTCCAGGCAGTCAGAGCTGACATCAAGAATGTTGTCAGGACAAGCATCAGAAATCCCCTAAAACCCATCAGCTGCATTTTCTGCAAATCTGACCCATCACCAACATGACTTAAAATCCCAGTTCAACAAACCCTGGCTTCTCACTCTGGAGATTCTCAGCTCATTTCCCACCATGGCAGCCAAAATAGTGGCTGCTATAGCAGATAAAATTAGTTTGGCTGGATCTGCAAGTATCACAGCATAGGATGTTTTCTCCATTTGGCCAGAAGATGCTTGTCCATGTGAGGATTTTAGAAACATCCTCCTTTGCAAAGCTCAGGGCTTGTCTCCTGTTCAATCTAAGTACTGGGGTATTCCGCTGCAGAGTTATTAAAGAGGTCTGGTATGCAGGGGAAAAAAAAAAAAAAAAAAAAAGATTATTTACCATTTTGAAGACTGTTTATTTTAGTTTACTTTGGTTGCACTTTAGTTTGAGAGCTGCTTGGCCAAGGCAACCAAAAAATATCTGCTACACATCAAGTGATTTACTTGAATACACCTCTCCCTTCTTCCCAAGCATGTTGAACACATATGCCGGTAAACAGAGAGAGAAATTAATGCTCGGGGGAGCTGGGGCAGGAATTGGCTTTAATTTTTCTCATGTCAGTGTTGTACCTCCGTACCTCCACCAGCTCCCATACACCACTGCAGTGCAGCTCCTCTCCTAACACAAGACCTTGCTCCATCACAACATGACTTCTTTGCAGAGGAGGGTTTTATGAAGGCCTCTCTGCACTTTGCCACTGCTCCTTGCCAAGGTATTTCCCAGAGCCAAGGTCCTTCCCCATGTATCCTCACCCTCTCTCAGCTGGATGCCATGCAGGAGACATTCCCACCCTCCACATGTATTTCTGATGATACAAGCCTCCAAACTCACATATCAAACCCTTAGAGCAGCTCCAAAATCAGAGGGACGTTAACACCAATTTTCTTACACCACACTGCCGATCCTCTTCAACACCCTCTGACATTAGGCACAAAACTTGCCTTGTGCTGAACAGACTGACCACTGCTGGTTCAGATTCAGAAGGCAGGAATGGCTCCCTCCTCTGACCCAAGGCATAGTGTAACAAGGACAGACCAAACTGCTTCTCTATATTATTTGCCTTTCGTCTTCCTTCACCCCCATCCTAATATCCTCAATCCTTTCCTCCCCTCCGGCTTATTTTTTTTTTTCCCAGTCAGTCAACATCCCTCTTGAACTTATTTATAGTCTTATTTATAGCATGGCTTCAGCCACCTCACTTGTTAACCTATTCCATATGTTTATTCCCCTTTGTGTGAAACAGAGCTGCGAGAGCTCTCCTTTATCCCCAGGGCCTTTTATTTTCAGGCGGTGGCCCCGGATGCCCTGCCCTTCACATGAGACCTGCTTTCTGCTCCAGCGAACAAAAGAGCAGCTCAGAAATGATCCAGGGTGATGAGAGAGATGTGCCAGTTCTGTACCAGCCCTAACAAAGATGGATACCCAGAAGAAACTCGGCACATGCTTCACAAGCCACATAGCTGGTTTTCCTCCTAAGAGCATCCCAATGCAAAGAAGCATCCCAATACAGTTTCACCTGTATCCAGAGGGATACAGAGAGTGGGAAGCAGCTCTTCCTGGGGATTTATCCTCAGGTTTTACTTAACTGAGTCCACAGCACTGTTTGCAAACTCTGTTCTTAATTCTTCCCATTCTCTGTTGCCTTATCCCTGGGGTTGCTCTGATCCAATCTCTTGCCCCACTTTGGAGCCATTACTATTTCTGGTGTCCCATAGCTGACCAGTACCCCCAGCGCACTTTCTCTTACCCCAAATCTCAAAGACTAGCTTCTCAAAAGCAGTCAGGTTTGAGTGGCATTTCCTACAGCTGTAAGTGCCTGAGCCTTAATGTCCATCCAAGGTGAAAAACGAGCAAGCTCTGGGCATCATCACTCAAATGACCAGCAGTAATTCATGCAGCAAGTCAGGCCATTATTTTAAGGAATATTTTTTTTATGCTGAGAGTGATGAAACACTGGCACAGGTTTCCCAGAGTGGTAGTAGAAGCATCATTCCTGGAAATATTCCATGTCAGGTTGGATTGGGGCCCTTAGCAACTTGATCTAGTTGAAGATGTATCTGCTAAATGCAGGGGGGTTGGGCTAAGTGACTTTTAAAGGTCCCAAATAATTCTGTGATGCACCCAGCTCCCAGTTTCACTTAATCTGTCAAAAGAGATGGTTGCTAAGCCCCTAATATTTCTTCTTCATGGCTGGGGGCCAGTGGCTGTGTGGCATGGTTAATTTGCACACAGGACCCCATTAAAAGGCCACCGTGGAGACACATCTGCCCTTCGCACCTTGTCTGCAAACACAGCTACAAACAGGCAGAGTTCTGCTCTGCAGAGCAGCTCCTGATGTGCCTTAAATGTGTGAAATAAGGGCTTTCCTGGGGGACTGTCGGTGGTTGCAGCCAGCCGTACAAGCTCAAGGTGCAATGACAGAAACACAGCAGATCCATGTTCAGCAACAGGGCAGTTTTAGAGGCAAGCAAGATAATACAGCGTTGGATCCCTCCTTATTGACTTCTGGTCTTTGTGCACAGTTCTCTCCTCAGCTAGCAGCAATAACTTATCCTGGAAAAGCCTAGGCAGAGCCTGCCAGCACCAACTTCTTAGCAGCTTTTTCCATCCCTCTGTATGGGGCATTTTGGTTTTTCTCCTCCTGACTGGCAAGGAATACACTGGTGAGACTTTTCCTAGAACCTCCTTGGCATTTGCGTTGCTTATGCCCTTAAGCCACCCTGTTGTAAAAACCAGCATCTTGCATCCAGCTTCTCCTCCCCTAACTGCTCCAGCAGCTGCTGTCTTTCTCTATGGTGCCAGCTTTTGTTCCCTTCAATGCATAACTGCAAAACACTGTGTTTTTCTAGCCTCATAGAATCCCTTCCCTATCAATTGCAGAGGCCTTCAGAGCAGGCTGTGAGCAATCCCGTTTCTCTTCTCTCATTTTCCAAAGAGAAACATTTTCAATAGTGAACTCCATAATCCTGGTGTTTCTTAAACAAAATGAATCAATAAACAACTCCCCCTTCCCCACCTCCCACCCC
>VYZU01006855.1:0-11603 GCA_013401355.1 Ceyx cyanopectus | reverse complement strand
CTTAAACTGTGAAGGTCCCTTCTAATCCAGGTTTTCTAAAACCTCTTTAGAAATAAATTTGAGACACATACAAAAATGAATCCCAGAGAGACATAAGGTCATGTGTTTCTGTCTCTTAAAGGCTGGAAATGTGAGAGCCCCGTGGCAAGGCTCATTAAGCCCTTGTAGGGCTTTCCCTCACTGTTTCTCCTGTCTTAGATCAGCTTCTCAAATGGTCTAATGTATGGTAATGCCTGGAGAGGTCCCAGGGCCTTCCCCTACACCTTCTTAGTGCAAGATTCAGCAGGCAACCAGCCACTGCTGTGCCCCAAAGGCAGGTGGCTGAACAGCACCCAGCCCCCTGGGACCACAGACTGCCCCTGGAGCTGCCACTTCCTGGCCTTTGCTTCATTAACTCCATTTGCCCTGCTTTTTCTTTTTTTTTTTTTTTTCATCTTTATTGACCTTCTTTAGGAGCTGATCAAAAGCACAAGGTGTTACCAAGGGGACCTTGTGCTGTTGCCTTGAAAGGCCTCCTGTTGGTCCCAGTGGCTCTCCCCTTTCTGCAGGGTTTCCTGAGGGTCTTGTGGGTCTGCTAGGGAAAAGCAGAGAGCTGGGGAGGACAGAAAAGGTGCCTGGAAAGCACATGTGGGACCAGGCAGCATTGGAAAAGTAGAAGTAAAGAGCAGGGATCTGTCGGCCTGGGGCAGGACATGAGAGGAGTCAGGGCTTCCCAGCACCTCCCTCTGAAAGCCCACGCAGGGCTGGGAGGGATTCCCCACGCTGGTGTGTGGCACACTTCCAGAGTGAGATGAGGCAGGCCAGGAGATGAAGGAAGGGTAAGACCTTTCTGCAGAGCCTGGCTAGTCCCAGTGCTTCCAGAGCTGTGACAGGGGTCTCTGGAGGTGCTTTCAGAGCTGCCTGCTCTGCCTTTCCACCAGCCATGGCTCAGTGCAAGACTGCACGTCCAAACCTCAGAGTGACCAGCTCCACAGCCTGGCTTCAAGATAATCTAAAGCATGCTCCCAGAATGGAGGGAACAGAAATCCTCCATGTACCTCAGATACCTAATTACTTCTTCAGGAAAGCAGTGGAAGCCTGGAATTCTCCTGTGCTAAGAAGCTGTTACTGCCATGAGTCAGTGGAGCGGATTGGTGACCTTCCGTGGGCTTGAAGCAACGTTGTCCAATTTAACTGTGACCACACGATCACAGGCTGTTAATACACTCTGTGCAGGCAATATACAGACCAACAAATCTGCTTTTATGGGCCCTGCTAGAACTTGATTAATTTGCTTAATAACAAGCAGACCGGTGTCCATAATTCTTCAGCAGAACCCTGTCACTTTTCAAACCCATCACTGCACAGATGAATGCCTCGGGCCCCAAACAGCACCAGGGTGCCTCATGGGCTGTTAAGAGTGCCTCAGCTGCAAGAAGCAAAAGGCTTAAGACCTAATTAATATTACATGGGCTATTGGTACCATTTCTCCATCGAGTGCAGAGTCTCATCAGTGCCTGTCTGAATGCAGTTGGTGCTGCACCAGAGCTGTAGGAACTCCCTAAGACCACAGCCCAACTGCTGCTCCATCTCTTATCTCCCCACCTCCACGTATTCTGCACAACCATCAAGGGGATTTCTTCCCCAAAACTGCACTGTCATGGACAGGTGGACCCTCTCCAGGTCCCTGCTGCTTTGTTCAGTCAAGCCCTTACTAGTGTTTGGGCTGTGAAGCTCCCCACACACACTTCCACTTGAACAGAAAAGCACATTTGCCCCCAGACTTAATGGAATTAAAGCTGGAGCCTGGACTAGCTCTGTGCACGTACCTCTCCAGGGTTACAGCTCCCTTCCCTGCAGGAGGCTTGGCTTTGAGGGATCTGCCAACAAGCTCAGAGCCACAAGAAATAACAACTTGGGAGCTCAGACAAGCTGGTTTGCAGGCAAACAAAAGCTGAAGCTGTGAAAGTGTGAGGCAGTAAATACAGTGTCTGGCAGCACAGCCTCACCACCCCCTTAATCCTCTTTCCCTTCTTAAGCGCTTAAATTAATCAATTACATTTCCAGCCCAGCAACAACAGTCAAAAATGTAACCTCCATCATATACAAGGCAAACATAATTAGGATTGTCGCTGGGATCCAGCTCGGCCAGCATACCAACCAGAACAGCCTCGGGGCGTGTGCTCGGCTGCTCCCGGCAGGGCCGGTTGGAATTGCGGTCACATCCCCAGCACCGCGGGCTGGAAAGGAAAAGGGCAGTGGCACAAGCTCTGGCTGCAGTGATCCAGCTCTGCAGGGAGGGCTGTGGCACTGAATGCTACCCCAACAGGGCACAGGCACGTCACAAACTCAAGGCAACCCTCCAGTTGTGTTGAGGAGGAGGCAACAGCTTTCCCAGCCGTAGAACAGGGGTCTGATCTCCCAGCCTAAGGCTACACATGCCACAGGCCCTGGAGGGAAGAGATGATACAAAGCCAAGAAGCCCTGGCAACCTCTGACCACAGTTGCCAGTATGAATTCATATGGGGTGAGCAATTACTATTTCCTTCCCTGTCTGCTGATGGGAAACTGAGTCACGGTGACTCCGTTCGCTGGGCAATGGCCAGAACAAGCCAGGACTGTTCAATGAAAACACCAGCCCAAGGCTCCAAAGCAACCAGAAAAGCAAAGTGAGTCCTAGGAGACATCCAGAGCAAAACCATAAACCCCACCGTGCTCTCAGACAGCTCCAGGGTGCATCTGTATCCTCACAGCTGTTGTGCCAATTTGCTAGAGGCTGTAATGGGGCTGGAGGAGGGGCATGGAGCTAGTTAAGGATGATCTAAGGTCTGAAACGGTTTCTTGATGAGCAGCCTGGGAAACAGAAACCTGAGGGGACACAGCAGAGGTTTACCATTCAAGAGTGGCTTAGAGAAAATGAAAAGGGAATGACTGCCTGCTGCCCCTTCCAATATTTAACCTACAAATTATCTAATGGAAACTAATTGAGGTATTTGGCACAAAGTGTTTGTTGACAGAACACACGGGAGAGCAGCAGAACTCACTGCCAGAAGGTGCTGTGGAGGTACCAAAGTATGGTTCAAAAAAAGCTTTAGGAAAAACCCATAACTGACTATTAAACACAAAGATCCCCACCTCAGGAATTCCAGAACAACAGAGAGCTGATGGTGAGGAGAGTATTCAAGAAGACACCAACCTACCTCCCCCTGTTCTTATGCTCCTTGCTGGGCACCCTCTATTAACCACTGCCAATGGCCTGATCCAGTCTGCCCTTGCTGGCACTGACCTGCACTGTCCCTGCTAACTCAGCCATGCTGCACCCAGCCAGCTGCAGCTGCAGCACCAAACACACCCCTGTTCTGTTAGAAACAAATCTGTATCCTTCTGCTAATATATCCTCTGGGGTGGGGTGGAGGAATCCTCTCTCTGAGCCTCAAAACCCAGAGCTGTGGTTGCTGTGAGAGGCCCTGCACTCCCCACGCAGCTCATGAGCTGCTCTATCTCCCTGTAGATCTGGATAGATCAGCTGGCATTGTCACCACAGCAAAGGGGAAAGGGCGAGTGCAGAGGCACCTGGTATCCCTCAGATCTTGCATCTTCACCTCTTGGCTCAGTCTCCCCTAGGGCTGCGTAGGACCAGAGGATGCATCTCCAGAGGAATCTACTCTTCCCAAGCAAACTCCTGCCTCTTCCCCCTCTGTGAAGAAAAATTTGTTGACCATCTTAGCTATAGAAATGCACACACTTGTTGTCACGGGCCCTTTGACAGTGCACACACAGGTCTACCAAGCCATTCTCCTTCAGGAAACCAAGGGGAGCATTGGTGTGTTTCTCATTAGCTCTTATTATTCACGCTGCTGTAGGATTTCCAGTTTCAAAGCACACAGACAGGAGACAGCTGAATTGCTCTCACAACTGTTTGTTTGCTTCTTAAGAGGATTTGATCTGTGATGGGATAATTTCAAGTCACACAGAGGAGAAGATATCCTGGGAACAGTGCCACCTTTTGAGCTGCTTTCTCACCCTGCTTCTCCCACCGCCTCGGAGCAGCGGGCACACTCTCATCCCACCTCAGTGTAAACTGCACATTACATTTCCTTCTCCTGACTCTTGGAGATAAGGTGTGAGACAATTCAGCCACACAAAGCCATTCTGCTATTAAACTGATCCTTTGGTTCCAAACCCTGCAGCTGCTACTTCTCCTTTCAGCAGCATGCACAGAGCAGATCTGAGACAGCCTGTGCAGCTACCAGACAGAAGGAAAGGCCACTGTGCAACCTCCCTTTGACACCTTTGTCCATCACTCTCAGTCGGGCAGGTTTTGTCCTTCCCTTTGCTCCCAGTGACATTCCTGCAGACATAACACTGCACCTAATAAAAGGCTTTTTTCTCCTGACCCAGCCTCTCTCAAAGCTCTCTGACCAGATCCTGAAGTCCTTACTCAGCATCTGCTCTCTCCAAACGGGATTAGTCTGAGTTAGACTCAGCAACATCTCAGGATCTGTTGGTGCTGATTTCTCTTGAGCAGGGAGGGGGATAACAGGGAGATGGACAGGGCATTGCTGATCAAACATTGACTAATACTTTAAGAAGGACCATCAGAATTTGGCACGTTGGGGTTAGAGACCCACATAAACACTGTGAATACATTGGCCAGGTTTCTTTAGAGTCCAACCCCATTTTGTCCCTGTCTCTTTGAGGCAGACTCAGGTCACCCATGTGGTGTCTGAAGGAGGCTGCAATGATGCTTAGCACCCGCATCTCCATCCCCATCATGGCTCTGAGGAGCGCTGAGAAGGAACATGAACTTTGCTGGCTCTGTAGAGAAGGGAGCCACGGCCATCCCCACTCCCCCAGTGAGGGTCCAGTGACCATGACAACAGGTTCTTCTGCAGGTGCATTGGATGATACTTGTCTAGTAGAGGCACAAGGCAGAGGCCATCCCAGGCTGTTGCTGTAGCTGGGAGCATTCCCATTGCATCTACTCTGCGTGCAGGATGGGAGGTGTGTCATGGGCTCAGTGTGGTGGTACCCTGCATGGAAGTGAGCCCGTGGCTCCAACTCCAGAAAGGTCAGGCTAGGCACTGGTTATACTGGGAGCATGACTCAGATGCCTCAGTGGCTGAAGACAGCTTTGGGTTTTGCCATCCTGGGGGACAGCAGTGGTTTTGTCTGAGGAAAAGCATGTGCTGAACTTTCTGGGCACTACTGGAGGGTAGAGGGATGCACACAGAGAGAACACTTCTACCCACAGCAGGTAAGGAACGGCACCAGTATTGTCCTATCAGTTGCAGATGACCGGTGGTGGGTAAAATTCCTCCCAGATTCGTAAAAACACCTCCTCTGTGTCCAACTGATAGAAAACACAGCCCACGGAAACGCTCCCAGACAGATGGCGTGTTTCTGTCATCTCGACAACCTTTTGCAGTGTTCAGAGAGTTTGCCCAGGGAAGAAAAAAACACCAAACTCCCTAAAATGCCTGGATGGAAGAAGCGGTCCCGGCTGCAACCGCATCTCTCTTTGTCTCCTCCACCGAGCATCTCCCGGCAGAACGAGCCCGGCTGGAGGAGGCGCCTCCGGGAAAAGAGGCAGCGGGGGAGGCGGGTGCTGGGACCGGGACGCGGACAAATAAAACACCCCTGGGCGTGACTCCGCCGGCAGCGGCGGGCAGCGGCGGGCAGGGAGCACGGGGAGCCGGGGCGGAGCCAGCCGGGCGGGGCAACCGGGACCCTCCGCCTCCGCCGGCACCTCCCCCGGCACAGACCCCGCCGCCCGCCCGGTCCGGAGCGCGGAGTCCGGCCATGGGCTCCCGGCTGAGCCGGCAGAGCAGCCTGGAGGAGGAGAGCTCCGAGGAGCCCTGCGCCGGCAGGCTGGAGGGTGGCCGGGGCGACTTCAACCTCTCGTCCCTGCTCCTCCACCCGCAGAAGCTGCCCGGGGTGCTGCGGAAAGCCTCGCCGGCACCCTACGTGCGGCGGGTGGGGTGGCTGCGGGAGATCCAGGCCACCATCCGGGAGCAGAAGCGGGAGCACGCCGTGCACATCCTCAGGCTGCTGAGGAAGGTAAAGGCTGCGGGCGGGCAGGACCGGGGGGCTGAGCTGGGCTGCCGACAAAGGGCTGAGCGCGTCGCGGGCGGGGCCGGGGGCTGCGGGCCCCCCCCAGCCGCTCTGTGGCACCCCCTCCTCGGCGGGGCAGCTCTGCGGCATCCCCGGGGCGGGGAAGGCTCTTTGTGCGGGTCCCCGCCGCGGCAGGTAGGAGCGGCTGCGGGAGGCGACGCCCGCCCAGGGTCCCTGCCGCCTCCTCCCGCGCCCCGGCCAGGCTGGGGGGTCGGGAGGGAGCTGGGCGGAGGGCCGGGTTGCACGCAGGGAAAGAGGTGTTCGAGCCTCAGTCATCCCCATCCACGCCCCTCGGTGCCAGCCCCTGGTGCGCTCGAGTTCGATGGCGCCCAGAGAAAAGTCACCGCTGTCTCCCTGCCACCGCATCCCAGCGCCCACCCAGCCGGGCCGGCCACGGTCTGTCTTCGGTAGGAACCACAGTGGCTCTGGAGAGGACCTGCGGGACGGGGTGGTTGGAGAGGAGAGGTAAAGGGGTCAGTGTATCAGTGGGAGCTTGTTTGTGTCTGCCGCCATTCAGGAACAGAAAAGCCAGTGTGCAGACAGTTTGGTGCCAAACTGATGCTGAGGCCAGAGCCCTGCTGCTGGAACAGAGCCATCGCCTCCATCGCTCAGCATCACTTCGCAGGCAAACTCAGCTCCCCCAAACAGCAGCAACTCTGCAGTCAGTACCACAGGGGACAAATCCTTTCTTGGGTTTAGATGTAAAACACCAACCGTTCTTAGCTTATGTTGCTTCATTAGATGATGACCTGCTTCATCTTGGGTCAGATTTCTCACCATAGTGGCCAGTAACCTTTGGGTGTGAGTACACTGGAGCAGGGACTGGCTTGCTGGGATACTTGTACAGCCATGCTACCAGCTCCAGGAAGCTGTATTAACAGCCCTGCCTCTGCTCTGAATGTCTTGGGTTTTACAACACATCCAGAAGCAGTGGCCAGTGCCCCAGGCTATCTGCAAGTTGCACACTCACAAGTAAGAATTTACAGGACCAAAAATGACATCTCTATTTTTTCTATCCATTGTGCCTTAGTCTTCACGTGAGGAATTTTACCAGCATCACAAATGCTCTTCTTGCTGGATAAACCCTCAGCAGAAAGCCTGTATGTGTGCACCAGTATGGCAGACAAGGGCTGAATAAGAATTCAAAGGCAGTTTTGAAAAGATACTGTTCTGAGAAGCTTGTGAGGAAAAAGAGGCATGCATTCCCTCCTCGAATGTGGGGATGTAACACAAACAGACTGTTGTAGGGTATGCCAGGGGCCAGAACTACAGCATGTCATTTTCTGTAGTGCTCAGCCCCTCTCCTTGTAACCAAACACTGAAATCCTCCACAGACCTTGGAGGTCTCCAGAAGGTCCATCTGTGAACAGCCAGTCACAGAATGCTAAGTCACAGGGCCATCTGGAATGGAGGGGCTTTCTATGCCCTCCTCTCAGTGCAGCCTGACAGCTTCTTTCAGGATCAGTTAAACACTCTGCTTCCCCATATCTGCTCTAAGAATTACCACGTCCAGAACACTCACATTTTGTCCACTGCCTTTCCAGTTCCCCTCGTTGGTCCTTGTCTCCATCTCTGCCTGCCCATGTCAAAACAGTGACCCTCTGTTCCTCTGCTCACGGCTGAGCAGTGGGAGGTGCACTCTGTAGTCACAACAGAGCCTTCCTCTGCTAAGGCAGAAACCCATCCAGCACCAGTCCAAAGCTTCCAGGTCGCTGTGTGCTGAGATTTCAGAGGCAGAGCACACCACCAACACGAACCACACCCTTTCCACAACCCACCACGACTGTCAGCAAGACTGCAGGCAGGTAATGGGAAACAATCCTCCTGCACATATCCAATGTCAGCTTCAAAGAGTTCTATGATCAGCCTTTTTTTTCCTCACACTCCTCAAGGAAATTCAGCCCTTTGTGCAGTCCCCAGCGTGTCCTTCCACACAGACTGGCTTACCTTGGCAGAAACACGCTGGCAGGAGTCACGGGTTAGTGTGTCCCAGGTGAGGGTCTCTGTTACCTGTAAAAACAGAGAGAGCTCGTTCACTCTCGTTGGACAGTGAGGGTATTTAGCATCGTACCCCACTGCTGTCCCTTGGACCAGGGTGCAAACACCTCAGGGAAAGACAGAGCAGCCCTGGGACCAGAATCACAGCCCCCTCAATGAGCAGCATGCTTGGGCAAGCCACAGGCTGCTGATGTGCGCGCCTCGGGAACAGACCTGGTCCAGCCTGGCAGGGTCACAGGACATCCTTGTCTCAGCAAGATACTCCTCTGGGCTCAAGGTTGAAACCAAACCTGCCAGTGTGTTTTCACCTGTGACTCCAAAGAGTCATGGACTGCTCCCAGGATGTTGGGAGGTTGAGATAAAGCAAACAAGCCAGGCAGAAGCAGATCCACCAACAGAGATACAAGTTTGCAGCATTTTAGGAGACTGCAAAGAACCACTGCAAAACCACAGGTGCACTCAGGTACAACTTGCTTTGTGCAGGAACCCTGGCCAGCTCCACTGCACATCACCTCAGAAATACCCACCTGCTAAAGACAAGCCAGCTTTCCTGCTGATCTAACTGGGTATCACTCAACTGAAGCGAGGGGAGACAAGATGATACCAGGAAAAGTCTGGTACAATCTGATTTCCCTCTGCCAAGACAACAGCCAAGTATGGTTTTTAAGATAACTGCACTAAGCCAAGTGAACGGGCAAGACTTAAAATATTCTGTTCTCTGCAGCCACCCTTTAGGTGGTACAAAATTTTCCAAGAAACGAGAGGGAGGGAAATAAGATGAACCAGGAAATGCCCCTGGGCTACAGATTTATGGACTATCAATGTGAAGTGACTATTTAGAGGTATATTATTTATAAACCCCTTGCAGGCAGGATTTATAATGGGAATGCAGATTCATCTTAAAGGTACAGCTCCAACTGGGGGAGTTTAATTACTGCTCTGACAACCACTGCTGCATGCCCAGCCATGCCATCCTCTCAGCAGCTTTCTTCACCCATGCACATTACACTTGGCGTAGGAGGCTCCGTTTCCCTGAAGCCTTATGGTTAAGGGAGACACTGGCACGAAGCCTTGGAACACTCCTGGCCCACATCCAGCTGTGGCTGTGACTGTCTGTCCTTCAGGATTGATCCACTGCTAGGGTTCCTTTGTTGTCTGTGGGTATCAGCTGCGTGCACACAATGATAGGGCTGGAAAAGCAAAGGATTTATTCTCCTTTCCCTATCAGATCTGTAGCCAGACACTGTGGTCTCTGCTTGATCCGAGCATATCCAGAGCAGGAGGCAGTGGATACAGCACTGGCTTTGATGGCTGCTTAGGGATAAGATCCCACACCTCTGCCAGCTCTGGCTCCATCCCTACTGGTGATGTATGAATACACCCAGCTCTTTGCTCTTTTTATTTAGCTCTCAGTGCATCTTTCACTGGGTGGTGCCTGAAGCACATGTTCAGTGGAGCAGCACGAACATATGGGGCACTCATTCACTTATTCATTTCTCCTGGCAGCAGCACACAGAATGGGCATAGGACTTGAATCCTCCCTCAGATGAGCCCTCCTTGTCAATTAAACCTGGCACTGTCCCTATTAGGGAGCTTTTTGGGTCAACGTTTCTACTCCTGAGGTATTTTTTTCTTTTCCTGGGGTATTTTCATACACATATGTGATCTCCCTTTCCCATATATTTTTCTAAATCTCTGTGGTACCTTCTGATTGTGATGACTGTGTCATTAGATCTTAGCTTTCCTCTTGGCAAGACAAAGCATAGTTCTTTGCAGTATCACCCATCTGGCCCCTGGGGAAGCTTTTTGTTCCCAAGGATGCTGAGGTTTATTCCAGCGTGTCCAAAGGTGCCCCATGACCTGGTCTGTGGAGGTAAGTTGCATGGACCACAGATGTTCCTCTAGTTCACGCTGTGGATGATGGAAAGAGGACTTTCCCTGACTGTTGTATAGAGCTACCTATAAATTTACCATTACACCCCAAGGATGATACTGCCAGTGCTTAGCACTTACTGAGAAATTCAAAGCACAGCTAAATTCCTACTGATGGGCAGGACTTGTTCTCAGCCAGCCATCACCACCAGGATGTGCAGCAGTATCTAAATACCTGAGAAAGTCTTGGTTCTGCCAGAAAAGCTGAGTTTGGAGAAGCAGGTTTAGAGCCAGCCTTCCTGCCTGTCAGCTTCAGCAGATTCACACATAGAGGCTGACAAAACTGTGAGTTTCTCTGGAGCTAATTCTCTCTGGGTTCCAGACAGTCTGAAAATTACACCACTCTCACCTTCCCAGGGTAGGTGGCAATGAGGTGGTCAGTCCCTAGGCTGATTAGCTCCATTTAACACTGCATCTCATTCAGCTTTCTGCATCTCATCCCCATCACACTAACGCTGGGTAAGACAGCTGCTTCACCCTTGTTAGATAGTTTCCTGTATTGAACAACCAGCTGGCACCACACTGCTGGTTTTAAAACACCTCATGAGCTCGAAGGAAACCTGTATATCTGACTGTTTTTTCCCCTAGGACCTGGGACTGGAAGGAACATTCCTCAATGAAGTACTCTACAAAAATGCAACTTTCCTCAACTTGGTGGATCCCATCTCCCATGACTTGCTGATGAGCCTTGCTAGAGATCTGCAGTGCCCCAAGAAGGTAAATCCTTCCCTCAGCTCAGTGAACACCCTGTGACATAGTGCTCATTACAAAGAGAGCCATCACTGGGGAGCTGGTGTTGGGTGGAGCTCTGCAATCCTTCAGTATCAGCCAGTATCTGCTCGTGGAGTGGCAGCATGCAGAGTGTTGTGCATATTTCTATCAGAATCAGTTAAACGACCTCAAAACACAAATGCAACTGAAGGAGGGGGTGGTTATGCACATAGAAATCAGGAATTTACTCTTTCGGCCTATAGTAAACTTGATGACAGATAAAAATAGATGCAGATAGCTTCTGGGGGCCATATGGGGCTGCAGAGGGGAACAGAGATCTCTGCAGGAGGAGCAGAACCACCTCTGTCTTCCTGAGCCCGTCCCCACGTGTAATTAGCCTAACCCAGCTTTACATCCCCCCTGTAACCTCCCAGATCTCTTTACTCAGGGATGGTTCTGTGGGAATATATTGCAACTCAGGGCTCAAGAAGCAAATGTGTTATGTGCATGGTATCCCTGCACTGCTCCAGCACTTCCAAGGAGAGGCTGAGTGCAGGCAGACATCAGAGCTACCACTGCAACACCAGCACCTACTTGTGTTACCCTTTCATTTTTGCTCATCAGCCTTGGCAAATGTCATGTTGGCTTTATAAGGGGAGCAATAGAGTGAATTTCTTTATTCAAAGAGAGATATCAAGTGCAAACAGCAGTGCCCCAGGGAATACACTGAATGCCTGGTGTGATCAGTGGCATTTCTAACCTTGTTCTGCTGTGTCCCGAGGCTCTCTGATAGCAGTTCACCAGTCAGGTTTCAATAGACTAACTCCATTTAGCCAAAGTTTAACCATCATCATGGGGCTGAAAAAAAA
>VYZU01006853.1:80868-111374 GCA_013401355.1 Ceyx cyanopectus | reverse complement strand
AGAAGGTACACTCTGCAACTCCCATTTCAAGCTCTAAATGGTGAACCATGCTGAAAGATGCAGCCAGGCCTCTAGGGTAGACAGGCATGGCCAAGTGCATGGGCTGGGTGCTCAAAGGAAATCCAACCTGAGACATTTACAGTTGGTTTAAAATAGATTCCTAGATGGGCTTCAATAGGAGAGTTTGCTGGAAGATCTCAGGGAAGACAAATCACTTCAGAGGGAGCCTTTTCCACTTCTCCTGAAGAGCATCTGCAGCTAGGAACTTGTACTTATCAAACTTTGAAGACAATTTAGAGTAGGAAAGAGGAATCCAACACTCTGCGTGACACCAGCAGACAGAGCAAACCATCACAGCTTCACAACCTAGGGCCTCCCAACCAGGCTTAGCCCAAAGTACAACCCCTTCAGTTCTCAGTAGTGTTTCCAGATCCCCAGGAGGCTCAGAGCCTCCCATGTGACCAGAAACCTGCTCATCCCATGAATAAAATCATGGATGCATCCCCAGCCATGCAAAGGCTGTACACACCTTGACAAAAACAGAAGGTCTTCCCAGGGTGGGGGGAATCTGAACCTGCCTGAGACAACTTTCTTCTCCCATGGTGCTCAGCTCCCACTTAGCATCTCAGAAAAACAAAATCCTGGCATCCTTGTTTCCTGTTCCCAGCAGAGCAGGGCATGACCCTGAGAACATCTACTGTTCTGGGTATGTTTACCCTGCCTTATTCAATAGCATGTAAAACATCTGAGCTAGAGAAACAGCAATTAGATAGCTAGCAATGAGGTAGCTCCAGAAATAGCAACCACACCAACATGCTAATCCACCCCTGCTTGTTTGTACTGCTCCAAGAATGCAGACATCAGTGCAGCCTGCAGTGCTGGACAGAGATACCTGCTCTGTCTCCTCTGCAGCCCCACCAGCACTGTCATCTCTGAGAATTCCTGCACATCAGGTAAGAATTCCAAGGCTCCATAGCTGACTAACAAGTACTGGGAAGTGGAAAAAAAAAAAAAGTCTTGCAAAAAGAGAGTTTTTTCAAGAGTGAAGATTTTGGCAAGACAGGGGGGCACCACTTTCACTGCATCCCTTGAAGGCTGTGTGGAAAAACCAGCTGCCTTTCCAACAGCCAGTAATGAACCAATGTATATGTATCTCAGAAGAAATGTAATCAAATCAAGTTTCAGGAGACTAGCACCCTCTTTTCTGCTATTATTTGGAAGTCAGAACGAAGACTCAACAAGGAAATGGTGGTTTGTTTTGGAAAGTCTCCACCAGTTCCTTTCATCTGAAAGTTTAAAATCTTGAAGAAATTAATCAGCTGTTTCCAGTCCTGTTATTCTTTGAAGAGTGGCTCTCAAAATTATATTCTAATTGTTCCATATGTCTGCTCTTCACATGGCTTAGATATATTAACTGAGTTTGTTTCAACCACTCCAAATAACATCCAAGATGGAAAAACATAAGTGAACTTTTTTTTTCACTTCTAAAAAGATTTATCATCAGATTGATCATTTGTCCACCTACAATACTAATATATTACATGTATTTTTTATGCCAGACAGCTGCTGTAAGTTTGTTCCTTTCTATTTACATTCTGTTCTATAAAATCAGATTTTAAATCGCTACACAAACAAACTCAACCCTGTAAGAACAGAGGTTCAGGGGAGACTTTATCACTCTACAACTACCTGAAAGGAGGGTGTAGTGAGGTAGAGTTTGGTTTTCAAGAAAGTACCAAGTGACAGGATGAGAGGAAATGGCCTCAAGTTGTGTCAGGGGAGGTTTAGATTGGATATTAGGAAAAAAATAATTCTCCTCAAGGGTTGTCATGCAAGGAATACAAAACCTTTGCACAGCTGCAGAAGGGTGAGTTTTAGGTTCAGCTCAGTTCCCATGATGCTAAGAAATTCCCAACTCTGTAGTCATCAGAAGTAAGGTAGGAGGAGATAAACCTCTTCATTAAGTTAAGATTTCCAGCCTTGTGGTAGAAAAGAACCTTAGCAAGGTGGTTAAAAAGAAAATAATCCCTTAGATCAATGAGATCCTTACTCCAGTGTAAAAATCCCATCAACACCACTGCAAAAGAGAAGACATGCTTATAGCCAACAGTTATTTGTCAGACACCATCTGCTTTTCCTTTCATTCTTTTCTGATTCTGATCTGTGAGAAACCACATCAGTATCAAATGTCCCTGAGCTCTTATTCAAACAGAGCAGCCCAGACAGGGCGGCTGCTCCAGCTGACCTGGGCCTGGAGGGAAAACAAACCCCTATAAATCACCACATGTAAGCAATTGAACACTGATCAATTTAATTAACTGAACAGCTTTCCCAACTTTATTGTATTGGTTTAACCCTTCAGGCTGCTGCAAGAAAGGCAACTTGCCATTTGGATTCAAGGGCAGGACTTGGCCAGAGGGCTCCACAGCTGCCCATTGATAAAATGCAAATCCCACCCAGGAGAAGAGTGGCTTTGCTTTTCCCACTTAGTGCTGTGACACTGGCTGGGTTTTCAGCACTTCCTGCAATGTTTACAAGAATAAGACTGCAGGAAAACAAAAATATTGGAAGTGAAAACTTCAGGAATAAACTTTCCCTTCAAATCAGCTGCTTTGGTTACGGGCTCTAAATGCCTTTTACAACTTCATACTTGTACTGCAGATCCACATCAAGTAACCTACTAATTTATTTTCTAACAGAACAATGAACACAGGCATAAGCAGGTGTCATAATTACACGTGTTAACTGCAGCCATGATGCCACACATTAAAATAGGCTGAAAAAGACACTTTAAAGGTATTGGCAAAACATTTGCTAAGCGAGAGCCTTGTCCTGAAGCTGCTCTCCAGGGGATTTCCCCCGTGCTGCCCACTGAAACTGCTGGAATTCTGCCATGATTTAACACAAGTGGGAGTGCAGCCAAGGTGCATAATGACAGAGTGGAACCCTTGTTTCAAAGTCTTCATTGTAGAGTCAGTCTAAGGTTCAGTGCTGTTTGTGCAGTGCCTAGCACAACAGGGCTGAGGCTTCTGGGCACTACCACACCAATTAATTCTAATGCAGTCTTTGTATCTGAAGGAAGCATAAAACCTGCAAGGATTAAGCTCAATTATACACATTTTAAACAACCTGCTAAATAAGATGACATCATCAACTTCCTAACCACAAGCTGCTCTATTTTCAATCCTTTCACTTTCATCTCCATAATGCACATTTTTCCACGGGGAGTTAGTCCCTGGTTAGTGGGACAAGAGCTACTCACAGAGACAGAAGAGTGATGTTTGCAGAGACTGGTCCCAGGTCTGGGATGATCTCCAGTTCATTGTTGTTCAGTTTCCTGGTAAGACCAGAGAAGGCAGAGTCAGCTTCAAGTCTCCTGAGCTTGCCACACAACAGTGTCACCTCAAAACTCCCAAGTCATCCCACTTTCACAAAGCAAACATCTTTGTTGCTCAACCAGTTATCCCTAGAGAAATAACTATACAATTAACACACAAAATCACTGCTTGGCTTTTTTTGCTTGAGGTTTTTTTGGGGGGAGAAGGGGTGTGCTTGGGTTTTTATTTTTTTTTAATTAAGACAAATTAACTTACACTTCCTGAAGACTATGAAGGTGATCCAAAAGACTGGTCTTGACTGAAGATAATTTGTTGTGACTCAAGTCCCTATGAGGTTACAAAAATAAACAGCCAGTCAGTTTTGCCATAAAACATGAGGTGCAGCAATACAATTTCAATCCAAACGATCATTTGTTTCCACGTACAATTTCTTTTAATATTAATAAAATCAGAATAGAAATGCATTTCAGTGTACAAAGTATAGATAAGTGTAAATAGCCTGATCACTCCCAGCAGTGTCAAAGAATTTCCTACACCTCTGAACTGTTTACTGGGATGGTAGATCAATTAAAACACCTTAGGTTTTCAACTCATATATACCACCACCACCAACCCCTCTCACTTGGCCCTTCACAACAACACATCTTGCTAAAAAATCTTGGTTACAAGGAGAAAAATCCTAAGCCAGTGGTCACTGCAGTCTCATTCCTGAATCAATCAGACTATTTATCTCATTTACTCTTCTCTCTGCTCTGAAGCAATGCACCAGTTGCAAGTACACAATGAGCACTGCCCATAAATCTCAACTGTTCTCATGCCTCCACACAATTCCTAAATTTAAAGGGGACCTGAAACAAGCAACAGCAGAAGAAAACAAACACAGGAGGGCTGAGTTCCATCAGGAGTTGTCTGTGTACCAGTCACCTCCATGCCACACTTAAAGTAGCTGGAGCACTTAGCTTGTGCCACTGTGTACTGGATATTCCAGATTTAGATGGATGCTGTCACACCAGGCCTCAGAAACACTGGAAACACCACAAAAAGGAATAAAGATAATAAAGAGATAAAGGAATGCCCATAAAATACAAGGCAGAGAAGCTGACCACAGAAACTCAGTGTATAGAGATCTGCACAAGGTGATGCACAAGTGGCACAGGGTGATGCACAAGTGTCCTTGTGACCATGGCTAGTGCTGCTGAGGGCTTCCCCCTTCCCACTCACACATGTCCCACCTTCCTGTGCCCTTGTCACACCTCACCTGCACCAGCTCAGCCACTGCAGTGCTCACTGACACTGTGCAGGGGGTTTAGCTAAGCCAGGGATCCACACTACTTTTAAGCAGTCCTTAAGCTCACTCCAGTGAAGAATTGCACGAGCACAACTGCCTGGTGCCTCGTGCAGCACTTGCTCCATATTGCCAGGACAATTCCACTGTCCCTTTTGTCCTCCCCCGATGGCAGAGGTTAAAAATATTAACAATAATCATATAATTATTATCTTTATTATATATATATTAAAGAAGAAAACTGCTCAGTGGCAGGAGCAGTAGGCAGTCCTGAGCCAGCCCAGCAGGCTGTTCACAGCTTCCAGAATGCACCAGTGTTGGTTTCATCATCACCATGTTGAGTTCTCCTTGTAAATGAGGTTAACCACACTCCAGCTCTGAGAGCTGCAGCTGAAAAACCCACTGCAAACATTCACCTGAAGAAAAATCCCCTTTGTTCACCATCTGAAGATGCTGGCTGTGTGGATGTGAAATTCTGATGTAAATACTGAGACAAATCTGCTGTTACAAAGACCTAGACAGGGCTCTCACTTGGTCCTTTAAAGCAGACACAGGAGAGACAATTTTTGCCCTTCAACTTAATTCAATATTTGGCTTCAGTCTGCAGGGATTATAAGAACTATGCAAATAAGCAGCCAAAATTCAGTGTAGTTATGGCTCCTAGTGCCTAGTATGTTACTATTGCTCATGTTTCAGACAAGGCTTAGGAATCAGTAATTATTTCAACAAAGGCCTTTCAACATCAGTGCTAAAAAACCTGCATTTCTTCAGCTAAAAAAAAAAACCAACAAACCAGCAAAAGGTTTATTTAAAACATGTTTGCCTAAAGGACCTACCAGACAGCAACAGACATGAGCAGATTTGTTCTGCTGGAGTTATAACATGTTAAAAAAAAAAAAAATAAATTAAAAAAAATAAAACAAACCTCTGGCAGAGTCCTTAAACTATAAAAATCCTGCAATTACAACCACTGCTGTGCATGATCACCACACTGGAGCCAGACACTTTCACTCACAGCTCAAGCTCACATCCATCTGGAGTCTATCAAGGCAACCATGAGCGGAACGACTTGCACTAGCTTTCAAACTATTTTTTTTTTTGGTTCATTTTTTAACACTAAAGATACCTGCAGGTTTTCCACATATCACCTACATTAAAAATAAAAAAAAAATAAAATATATATACATAGAAAGTCCTCATTCCTGGTTTATTTACAGCAGGTTGGCAAACACAAGTGGCTAAACAAAAACAAAGCAAAAACAACCCCTCTCCTTGACAATACTGAATCCCCTGTTTCACAGGGCCAACAGCTGGATAAAATATGAATTATAAATATTTTATTAAACATTATTTCAGTACTAGTGTCATGAGAAGCTTCTAAAAAAAAAATAAGCCTCCCAAGTTATATTTTTAAGTTAAATCAGAGTGGTTGGAACTGAACCAAGAGTTAAAATATTTGTCTTCTACTAATATTCTAAGTGAAGCTTAAGCCTATAAAAGTTTCTGAAATGCACAAGCACTGGATCTGAGGCATTTTTTAAATAGAAAAAAAATCTATCCTGCTGCAAAGCTATGTTCCAGTGCAGTGCATTTCCTAATGGAACTTAAAACAGGCACGAAGAAAGGGTTTGAAAATGAACCAGGATTTCTCCTGCACAGAAACAGAACCAGCAGTGGTCAAGCACTGAGATTATTACTATGCATTTTCCATCTCTGAATTTTCCTTGTCTGTTAAAACCACATTACAAGTGGGGAGAGAAAAAAAAAACTACTCTGTAAATTTCAAGAGCCATGAAGGATGTAATAGTGAAACTCAGACTTCAGAAAAGATTTATATTAAGAAATTCTTTCTAACAAATAAAAAAGTATATATACCTGTCCTTCACCTCAGATTTCTAATAAAAGTCATTGAGCTTTTAAGTGGAATTCCCTCCCCTTGAAAGAAGCATGCCACAGTTTTGCAGGCCCTCTAAGAGCTCATTTTATGTCACTATTTTGTATATTCCATTTCTAAGACCACCTTTTGTAAGCCTGTGTTCCAAACCTGAACACCAAAGTTTCTGGGATTAAAAAAACCTAAAGGCCTAATGCATAAAGGGAGAGGGCGACTGGTTCTTCACAGAACTTTTACACTCCAACTTCATTTACAACACTTAGTCACAATTATCATCTTCTTCCTTCGAGAACTCAGAAACCTGAGCCCCAAGTCAGATTTTAAAATGCAAATCCAGCAACAGCTTCTTAATCAGTCCCACTGGGGCCCGCAGAGCTGCTAATTCAGCAGAAAGCAGGAGAGCTGAAAAACAAAAAGGCAGGCTGAGGCTGTTTTAAGACACTGATCCAAAGTGACTCATAAATCAGCTCGCTCCGTTCGACTTTTAGTCTGGAAAATATTGAAAAACAGCTGTGAAAACCATACGGGCTTTTGGTGGTGTTTTTTTTTTTCTGGCAGTCCTGGTAGAGAACTGGAGGGTTTATAAAATGTAAATACTAAAGATGTAATACAAACACGAGTGAAAACCATCTTTCAGACTTTCCCTGAGCCTCAGCTCACAGTGCCAGTGGCACACCCAGGGCACTGCTGCTGCTCCTCAGCCTCTCCTCGGTGCCCGCCTGGCACACGCAGCCCGGCCAGCAGTGGGACCTCACCTGGATGCTGCTCAGGGTGCTTTTCAGCACACTGGGGCAGAAGATGGCCTTCTGGGCTGAAATCACAGCAGAGCTGCCAATTCCAGCCTGGCTACACCCCCTGTTCCCTCACCAGAGGGTGTGGGCACAAACCAGCAGAGTGAAACACGCTCCAAACACACCTTCAGCTGAGGTGCTCTCCAGATGGGCCATGGGCACATGGGCAGGGGAAGGTGGGAAGCCTAACACTTGGAGGATGAAGGATGGAGGCTGAACTTTGGTGGCTGGAAGCACTGGGGGGCTGCAGGGATGGGGATGGAGGCTGAACTGTGCAGGCTGGAAGCACTGGGGGGCTGCAGGGAACTTTGCCTCCTCCTCTCAGGACCAAGAGGGGGAAGGAAGACAGCAGGGCCACAAAGAAAAGCAATCTTGACACAAAAGCAGGCGGGCCACATGTTTTGGTGACACCTCCAAAGCCACCAGTGACACAGCTGTCCAGGGAGCGAGCACAGCGGGGTTCCTTACAACACACCAAGGCTTATTTATACAACTGCAACTTATTTTCTCACACTTTTAAAGGAATGTGTACTTACATAAGGACAATTTACACTACCAAAGGAATTCTAATTAGGAAAAAAAAACCCTCCCCTGTGCTAACAAAACACAAAAGCCCTGCAATGCGTTTAATTGTGTCTCCCCAGCCTAGGTGAAGAGGCAAATTTGGATTATTGCTAATGTAAAATACTTTTTAAAGCTGCTCTAAAAATGAAAGTTCTGGGATTTTTTCCTTTTTTTTTTTTGTTTGTTTGGCATGCTGTCACACCTGAATTTTGACTTAGCAGCTTTAAACTAAGGAACTTTAAACTAGGAAGCGTAACTTCATATCAAGAAAAAAAAAACCCTTTAGGTTTGGTCAGAAAACTTTGGTGGGCATATTGAAATAGTTCAAAAGAACGGGAGGGGTGAAATCTAATAGGAAGCAAAACCAGTTGTTGAATGTAAAGCAGATCTGGCGTTTGATTCGTATGCTTCAATCACACACACACACACACACACAAAAGTTCCTTTGCCCTCACACTTTCCTATGGCACTCCTGGAAACACTCAGTTGCCAGAGCCATGCAGTCCCATCTGGTGTCAATACAGCATCCCCAGCTCACCAGTAAAGCAGCGTGACCTCCAGACGAGGCAATTGAACAGAATTAGCCACAACTAATTGAAACTCTTCCTGTTTACTTTAAAGTCCTTATCTCAATCTGCTTTGGAAATGTAATAGAAAATTAATACGACTAATACAGAAGATACTTTGAGCGACAAGAGATTAAAAACAAATGTCAGGAGCCGCTCGGCTGTTTTCGGGCTTTTAGAAAGCTCCCGTGATTTATGCTTTGCCCTGAAAGTTTGTCACTGAAAGCAAATCGTCTGCAGATGGCATTTCGGGGCGGGATGCTCCGGAGTCGGTGGATTCCAGCACCGGACCGAGCGGGGAAAGCGACATCACCAGAGACAAACTCCCGGGGGGTGAAGAAACGCACAGATAAAACCCAGAGCGGTTCTCCCGACACACAAACCGATATTAACACCGCGGGAACCGCACCAACCAAGCCGCGCTAACTTTTCCGTGCCCTTCTCCAAAGCGCGGAGCAGCGCTCGGGGGCGACTGGAGCCCAGCCGCTGATCGCTGCCCCCGCTGGCACCCACCGGCCCCCGCTGGCACCCACCGGCCCCGCTGACACCCACCGGCCCCCGCTGACACCCACCGGCCCTCGCTGGCACCCACCGGCCCCGGCCGCTGCCCACCCCGGAGCCACCTCGCGGCCTCCGCCGGGCACCTCGGGCCCCGGAGGCGGAAGCTGGCGGGCGGCCGGGCACGGAGCCCCTCGGTTCCCCCCCGCCTTGCCCAGCGCCCCGATACTCACAAGTGCACCGCCCACCGCGGCAGGCGCTGGGGCAGGCGGCCGAAGTCCAGGCGGTGGCAGGAGACGAGGCGTGCGGAGCAGCGGCAGGGCGCGGGGCAGCGGGCGGCTCTGGCCGCCGGCAGCAGCGGCAGCAGCAGCGGCAGCAGCAGGGGCAGCAGGGCGGCGGGAGCCGAGCGGGGCCGGCGGGGCATGGCGGGCTGGAGCCGCTGCCCGCGCTGCCGTCCCTGCGGCTCCCTCGCTGACACAGCCGCGCCTCTGCAGCTCCCTCCTCCTTCCCTCCCTCTCAGCGCGCCCGGCGGCTGCAGCTCATGCCCCGAGGTGCCGCCGAAGGGGGAAGGCGGCGGGAGAAGAGTTGGGAGGGGGGGTGTAGGAGAAAAGTAAAGGCAGAAGCCGGGAAGGAAGGCAGGGAAGGGAGGGAAGGGGGCCAACGCCGCCCGCCAGCCACTCCGCAAACTTCCCGCCGCCTCGGCCCGCCTCCGCCCGGCCCGGGGAGCCCCGAGCGCCGCCCGCCCCGCCGAGCCCCCTCCCCTTCACATGGGACAGCCCCCGCCCGCCCCGTCGCGCTTGGGGGGGCAGCAGGGGCCCGAGGGAGCGTGGGGCGGCGGGAAGGGTTGCGGGTGGGCTGGAGTGTGCCTCCCCCGGCCGCCTCTGGGGAGGGGGCGCTGGGCCCCAGGCCCGGTCCTGAGCTTGGCTCTCCCCGTGCCGGGGTTTCCCTTGGCCGTCCTCTGGTCAATCCAGAAGCCGCTCCAGAGGCCCCGACAGGTTCCCAGCCAAGCCCGGGGTCACTGACATGTAAAAGGTGAGCTGAGGTTAACTCCTGCCTTCCGGGTGCTGTGTGGCTAGTCCAGACACCCTCATTAAGTCCATTATGTTCCCCACAGGATCCCAGTTGCAGAGGTTCAGGGAAGCGGGCAGGGTGTGTGGATTCCACATCTCTGAGGTAATCTGTGTAATTTCAGTACATACCTATTGTTCCAGTCCCATGTGTAAGCTGGGACCCTGCAGTGGGTTCAGTTAGTGTAGGTTTCACACTGGGCAGCTGTAGGTTTCACACTGGGCAGCAGCAGATGAACTGCTGACAGATCCCTGTGCTTTCTCCCCACCTTCATGTGCCTCTGGAGAGATTGTGGACATCTCAGACCTCAGAAGGCCTGGGAGCTCTGATACCAAGATTTGCAAGGCCAAAACTTTTGCTGCTTTTATTGTTCCCGTGTGTATCTTGGGACACGGGTTAAATTAAAGAAGTAAAACTCCATTTTAGGCAGGAATTGCACTGTTTGGGAGCCAAGAAAGCAAATCCTGGGGGACCACAAACGTCCACGTGCTGCTAACAGGACTGTTTGAGGTGCAGGGGGTGTGCAGAGCTGTGCAGTGTTTTGCCAGCTTGTAGTTCCACTGACCACTGCTGCTGCTTGAGGAGATTGCTGTGGGAAGGCAAACAAACACTGCAGGAACACTTTCTGCACATGAAAGCATGCAAGCAAAGAACCCAAATTCGGGATAAAAAAAAATAGTGTATATTTACAAGTTATTCACACTCACTCGTAAGTGAAAAGCATCTTGGCAGCACTGGCATGTCATGGTTTTCTTTGCAGCCTTCTTCCTTTCAGAAGTGTTACTGTCAAGTGTTATTGACACTAGATCAGTACAGTGACAGTAGATCAACAAAGCCCACGAAGCACCGAGCTGTTCTGAACAGCCAGGAGGACAGTGCCAAACAAATTTTCACACCTATCCATCATTAGCTTGTACCTGTGTCTGCTCAAGTCAGTGGGAAAGCTTCCTTCTGTTTCCAGAGCACCAGGGTTTGTTCTCCCTGCCCCAGTGTTTCACACCATCACACTAAGACACAGAGACACTTGAGTGCTGCCTTGCTATTTAGGTACAATGTGTTATCCTTGATACTTCGGTGAAAGTAATAACTCAAGAGGAAGACCTTGGTGTTTGTGTTGCTGCAGAGAAGTCCCAAGTGCCTTACTAAAAGCAAAATGGATTTAAATAACCAAGCTGTGTACTACAGCTCCCAGAGTGCACAGCAAAAGGACTCTTGCTGAGGGAAAGGGAGCTGTCTTCAGCGTTGGCAAGGGCAGGCATTCACTAGCAACTGCCAACGGGGTCCTTAAGCTGTCAGTTTTAACATCCAAGGGAAAGAAAAAATTAGAAACAAAGCCATTTTGAACTTATTTTATCATGGGAGTCTATGTACACAGTGCATGTGTGAGCTTGGGAGGAAGAGAGGAGCATTGCCAAGAGTGTATAGGTAATGCAACAAGGAAAGCCAAGGCACTCCTGGAATCCAAGCTGCCAAATGATGTAAAAGAACAGCCAGAAGGAGCAAAAGAAAGTCCAGAGAAGACTCGGGCCCACTGCTGAGTGAGGTGGGTGCCCTGGTGGCAGAGGCTACAGAGAATGCAGAGATCCTGAATGGCTTCTTTGCTCCAGTCTGGAGCCTTCCCCTCTCTGATGCTGTGAACTAGGGAACAAGAGAGAAACCTGAGGAAAGGAAGCAGAAAAAAAAAAAAAAAAAAAAAAAAAAAAAAAAAAGGAGGAAAAAAAAAAAAAAAAAAAAAAAAAAAAAAAAAAAAAAGAGATGAAAATGGTGAAAAGTGGAAGAGCTTCTGTTGCAATTTTGAGAAACACAGTCGTGGAATGCTGTGCCTGTAGAAAAACCTAATGTATATTTAGTGCTAATACTACATGAAGCCATTTTCAATTGCACTAGGTAAATCCATTCAGAAAATTAATCCATTTGTCCTTGCAGCTTCTTCTCTCAACATGCTCCATAAGACATTTTAGAACTGACTGTATTATGACTTCTAAAATGCTTACATGTATTTCAGAGCCTGTGACAGAAAGTCTTTCATCCCTCAGGGAGACAGGCTCTCTTCAGAAGTCTCAGGGCCCACTTCTGCACCTGATAGAACACTGCAAGCACTGGGAACCCCAAGCCCAGGGTTCTCCTCATTGTGAGTTTTAGATTGAGAGTGCACTATGCCTGCACTTAGGCAAAGTGTCCTCTGCAGGGCTTAGCTGAACTCCAGCTGCCCAAAACAAGCTTCTACCAAAAGGAGAGGTCTCACATTCCCCCACCCTGTTGTCTCCACGTGCAGCAAGGGATTTCTGCCCACCCTTGTTTGGCATCAGCATTGCTGGAAATGCATATTCAACAGGATTAAGGGGCTGATTTGACTGAAATGCCAGCAAAAAATTATCCCACTCCCCCCCCACCCTGCTTTAGTCCTGGTTGGAATATTTCCCTCCTCCAGTTTTCCACGTAGCTGCACAAGGAAGAGGATTTATTCATTGCAGTTATGCAAAGACAGGCTCTTTCCCTAGCAGCCCGAGGCAGTGATGTTGGGAGAAGGAAGCATGGCTGCAGAGGAAAATTCCTGGGCAACAAGCCCCTCAAGCTCTCTGGCTGGGCAGTGGGATCAGTTTCCTCCACAGGGCTGCAGAGTGGGGTGTCTGGGTGAGCTGGGAGTGGGGGGAAGGAGGTTGTGCAGTGAGCTCTAGACCCTTCATTGTTCCAGGGTGACTCTCATAGTGTCTTTCTCATTCCCTGATTATTTTCAAGCAGATAAACATGGGTTTACAGATTCAAGTCCAAACATAGGTCGTTTAAGATATGCATTCACTTCAGGCAAAAGACACACCCAGAAGCTGTCTAAGTATGATGATTTTTTTTTTACATATCGTTAGCATATTGAAATCAGACACTGCCTTCAAATAACCCACCTCCAGATATGGTCAATCTTAAATTAACTTGGTTTCAGGAGATTACTAAAAGTCATTTACTTATTGCTAAGTTAAGCAAAACCAAGCTAAGATACATTTTGTGTTCTGATGGAAAGTTTGAAGATCTTTTTTAGCATTAGAAGTTGGTTTGATTAATCTGAAGTCAGGATTTTCAGTCAGTTTTCAGAGGAGTCTGAAGCCACTGTGAGAGACAATGACATAGAGTTGTGTGTGGTTGCCTACAGCTAAATCTGCAGGGTTTATGTCAGAAGGTCAAAAGGAGTGAGCAGTTACATACACTAAATGATTATATCCATTAAGACCACGCTGGGAATTAAGAGTCTCCCCATGTACTTTTGGATCACCAGGTAATCCAAATCTCTGTCTGACAGTTGGTTTGGATTTTCTCCTTTTCATGGGTACATAAAGTGATTTATCTCGTGTTCAGCAGCAGCAGCAGAGCAGAGCAACGTTGCTGATGCTTCGTCACATCTCAGTTTTGACAGAGAAATCAGTGGCCCCTCTATCCACTTTCCTATCAGTAAATGGATGAGTATTGGAAGAATTAATGTCTGTTTATCCCTAACCTTCCATTTTATGTCTAGCCAAATAAGATGTGTAGGACTCTGGAAGAAGGACAAGAAGAGTTCATTCTCTCAGGATTCTCTATTGCAGGTTCTCCAGTTCAGTCTGATAAAAAAAATAAATCTTTAGGCTACCCAAACGTTGTTTATAGCAGCACTGCCACTCCGGGACCATTCCTTCCCACTCCCCCCATTAACCCTTGCCATTTCACTTGCATTTTGAGGAAAACAAGAACACCTTCTTCAGTAATTCCCTGCTAATTGTGAATCTTTAGGAGTGTGTCATAAGTCCACGGTGAATATCCCAAGGTGCATGCAGAAATGTATTTTTGGTAGCAATTATAACTCGACTTTATGTGATCCAACACATGAAAATCAAATTATGCCTCATTTGAATGCACTGATTGCAACCAGACAAACCATATGAACTCTTCCTGAAAACTTTGCCTGGGGCAGAAAATGTTCAGCTTTTCTAGAATTCATCCAAACAGTGAGTGCTTGCCTCCATTACAAAGAAATTAACCATCCTAAGGCAACCCACAGCAGTGACGATTGTTAATGTCTTCAAGTCATGTCCTGCACGGGGCTAAGTGGGAAGTTAAGTGCATGATTGGAAGGACAATTAAACAATCAACATCTACAATGATGTAACTTCAAAGGAGTGGGGGGAAAAAAATAGTTTTATGTCATTAAGGAGCACTCGAGTGAAATGTTGTCTATTTGAATACAAATAAGTAGATGCAATTTCAGGATGGTGCTACTGTGGAAAAAAAATCCAAACCCAAACACCTGCCGGGTCTGTTCTACTCGTTGTTTTAGTTTGTTGGGGTTTTCAAAATCATCTCTTAAAATAAATAAACGTTTCAGAGTAAGAAAGGCCAAAAAGGGGAATCCAAAAAAATCCTCTGTGCTTTGCAACATGCACTTTAAATAGCTAAATAGCCTCATATTAAAGCTATTTTTTTTCCCCCTAAATGTTGTTGTAATAGTAATAAGAAAAATTTCTCACAAATGTGCATTTTTTAGCTTTTCATTTGATGACATATATAATCACAGGCTGGTTTGGCTTGGAAGGGACCTTAAAGATCATCTCATTGCAACCCCCCTGACATGCTCACAGTTTGTTTTGGTGCACGCTGACCTGACCAGTTGTATTAGGATTGATTAGCATTAAATCTTACAAGATTTGGTAAATCAAAGGGAAAGTGCAGCTCTTGAGTGCAGTACCATGGACAAATACAACATGAGGACCCCGTGGAAAATGGTCTAGTAGAAATCACAGACTAGGTCAGTATGTGTCAACAATAAAGCATGAATGGAAGCATTTTGGGTTAGAACAGTTGGAATTCTGCACATGGCAGAAAGAAGAAATGTGCTGGTGAGGGCTGGGACCAAGCACTACATCCCAGCTGGGGTCAGCTGTGGAAGCAGAGGAGGCAGGGAGCTGGTGACAGGTTCAGGAGGACAGAGTTCAGAGCACTCAGAGTGGATGCTCAGTGTCCCAGTGCAGCAGGAGGCACTTGAGGCTTTGCAGCAGTGCCATGATTGGGAAAGCAGTGAGTCACAGCACACTGGTGTGGTCTGGGCTTGCTCCCTGCTTTCTGCTGCCTGCTGCTTTCCCAATTAGCATCTCAAACAAAACAAGCACTGTCCCGGGAAGAAGTTGGCCAAACACACAGTTGCACCACTGCCACAGCTGCTCAAGTGGTTACTTGCAATGGGGAACGTTTGCCAGTCAAGCCTGGCTTCCTGAGCTGGAGCATCACAGAGCAGGCAGGGTGAGGCAGCAGCAGGCACAGCCTGCTGGGCTGGCTGGGCTGGGCACCAGCTGCAGCAAACACCAGCACCATGCTGGCTGTGCTGGTGAGTGATGGTCTGCAACACATGCTCTCCATTGAAATTGTTCCTGCAGCATTGGAAGAAAACACAAGATCTGAATCCTGTTCATGGGTCAGAGTCTTTTGGGGAAGCTTCTACGAGTGAAACTTCCCATGGTCTCTTTTACATCCAGGTTGGGGAAGCCTCTGAAATGCAGCTGTCACCTCCCAGACATCCCTGCTGGCTCCCATGAGGAGACTGAGCTTTGCCCATGGACCTTCTCTTGGCTCCCAGTGACTTCCTTCAGTGCTTTTTCTGCTAAGGTAAGAGATCCATCAGCACACACTGCTGTCAGGTGTTTTCCCTCCCAGGTCTGCAGCCTGGTCATCCCCTCTCAGTCCATGCTCCCTTTCACTGGCCTCTCTCCACAGTCCAATCTACCAAAGGAAATATTCAGCTGCATGTGGTGAATCTTGAGAATCAAGATCATAATATCATAGAATAATAATAAAAAAATAATCTACCACTAATATACCATGTATAGAGGTATAGATGGTAATGACAAACACAAAATTACCTCCCTGGAATTTTGATCAAATCACACAGACACTCAGTGAGTGCCACATGTGAGTAATATTTCAGTTACCCACTGATGTCACTGAGCTGGAATTAAAAGTGCTGAAATTTTCAGTGATAGATATTTCACCCCAGCTGTAAGCAATGTGTTCCTCAGAGACTGCTCTTCTCCTAGGGCAGTGTTAACCCTACAGCAGATCCTCAAGGTAAGATGAACATCCCAGTATCCAGTTTGGCACAGCACAGTTGTGTCCTCACCTCTGTTGTGCACTAACTGCAGCAACATGCAAGTTTGATATTCATGATCATGGAACCTGCAGGACAAGAAAAACGAGCTCATTCCCATCAGCCTGGCAGCCATTCTTCCTGCCAGCAAAAATAAATGTACAGTGACTCCAAAGCTGAACAGAGCTGGAAGCAAAGCAGGCAGTGTGCAGCAGTGCTCGTGCTTTGAGCTCTTGCATTGCTGAGTGCTGTAGCAGCTTGTCTGCAGCCACAGAGTTTGCATGTACACTGCCTTTCTTAGTGCAGGGCTTTATTCTGGTGTCTTCATCTCAATTAGGTGCAGTTACTGCTCAGAACCCCATTGTGTATTGCACAAGTACAGGTATATATACACAACCCTAAGTATACACACACAAATACCTTCAGTGGATCTCAACTTTCTGTGCACATGGTATCTGACTTCATGTGCTGCCTGCATTTCTGTCCAAGCAGAACCTCCATCTGAGACTCTATGTCAGCCTGGGGCTCTCCAGCCTGGCAGGGAAACCTGCAAATCCTGCTGCTCCCCACGGCTGGCTGTGACTGGCAGTGCTGATGGAAACTGCCTCTCTTCTTTCAGCTGGAAAATAGGAAAGACCAACAAAAAGAGGTCTGGAGAGGCTCTGGAGAAAAATGCCCTGTAGGATGTCAAGCTCGAATTCTTTGTGACCTCAAAGAAATTGGAAAAAAAAAAGGTTTTTATGTATCTTTATAATTGGTGAAGACTAAACAGAAGAGAGGACAAATGGAGCTATTAGAAATAGAGGTGAGAGATAATTTAGGCCTCCATTCTCCACACACATGCTTCATTGGAGGAGTGTGAGTGTTCTTTCCATTCCAGCAGATGACTCCCATCTCCCTGAAGTGCCAGAAAGACACGAAAACGGCGTTTCCCGATGGCGATTAATTGCACCAAAAAGCGAGTTAAATGGCTCTGTGTGGTGACATGTACATTGCAAGCAAGTAGGACGCTTAGAAGGTGAGAAAAGATGAGGGAATTGCACTGCTGAGCTTACCACGCAGCACCGACAAAACACTGAGTTCTCCTTCACCCAACGGGACATTTGACATTTTCCTCTCATTAAAGCCGTGGGTGTCACAAGCCACTTGAAAGTTCAGCAGCCTTTGCAAAGAATTCAGCTTGCTCGCAAGAAGAGAGCAGGGGTGTTCCCGTGTCACAGCGACTCACCAGCTTTCCTCACACAGCACGCAGCAGTCACTTCTCATTTTCCAAATATCCCACCAGGTAAAGACGTTGCGTTTGCTTGAAAAGACTTCCCCGAGGATCTGCACTGTTTAAAAGCTGATTAATCAGCATATTAAAGGGCACTAACCCTTGGAGAAAGCACCTTGGTAATTGCTTTTGCAGCCCATTCGCCGGCAGCTTCAAGGCTGTTTATTGCTCTGAGCCCGGCACACCGAAAATCTGTTAGTCAGGCAAAAGACTCGCACTTTTTCTCCTTAGCTGAAAGAGATAATAAAAACACATTTAACTAAACAAACCAGAGACATGGTATGAAGTTTCAAGATGTTTATTGCCAAAGAAAGAAAGAGAGATCTTTTAACACTCCTCTTTAGATGTTATTTCAATTTAAAATTATTTTAGGATGACTACAAAATATTGAATATTGATGACTAAAATATATTGAAATTAGACCCAGGAAAAACCCAGGAGGTTTTCAATTTAAAAAATAAGAAAAGAGCTCCCAAGCTTTTGGGAATAAAATATTCTATACAAACCCCCCCACCAATTCAAATGCAGCAGTGGGTACCAGTAGGGAACGTGCAGTGCTTCAGTTCAAACTGTTTTCTGTCCTTGTTTCATAACCAAAGGTCCTGTTGCTCAGGGAGAGAGGATGATTCAGCTCTTTCTGAGTTGGAATTCAGTAGCTGAAGCACGAGGATATATCCTTTTCAAACTAAACAAGACCCATTCTTCATTGCTGTGGAATAAATTTTCCAGCCATGGCAAGTCAAAGGCATCAAACAGCTTAAAAAGGGGTTAAATACATATAGTCTATTAGCTCTCCAAAATCAACACACAATAAAATAATAAGTAATAAATTTGTAGTAATGCCCTCATAGCTAAGTACAGTGTATTTCAGTGCAGTGGCTGGTGCTGCTCTCTGGGAATCATGTAGCCTGTGGATGTAAGTGCTTTTTTGGAGTGATTTTGCCAAGTTTCAATAGCAACAGAAGGTTGTGTTTGGATGCAGGTAGGAATGTGGTGATTCCTTGATGCACAGGCATGAGGAGCAGCAGGGTCCAGCTCCCAGCCTCCCCTGCACTGTGCCCTCTTAGTTCTGGCCACACAGGCTGCCTGTGAAATGCCAAGACCTCCAGCAGCCCTGGGCTGCAGCTGGGCAGAGTGAAAGCCAAGTTATCCCTGCTCAGATAACTTTTTCCTTGGGTTTCCAAGTGGAAATATGTGGGGTCAGCAGGGGAAGCTCCTGTGGCTCCTTCTCCTTCAAGGGCTCAGAGATTGTTAGTTGTTTGTAGCCAGACATCTGCAGCCAGCCTCTGCAGAACCAGTGATGACTTTCTTCACCCTTTGCCTGGCTCTGTCAGCACTCCTTCCATGGACTGACTCATTTCCTTGCTGGAATTGGGCTTCAGTGTGAGGTACTTCCCAGTTCTCTCTTTAATAAGGGGGATCCCACACTGTTTGCATCTCTGAATTAAACCTAGCTAGCTGTCCCATCATGACCAGCAGAACTCTCTGAGAATGTAATGGACAGACAAGAGAAAATCCTCTCATTTATATTCTATAATATTTTGTTCCTTTGATGCAGTCTCTTTTGAGGTCCCTCCTTGTGTCTGGTAGCTACCATGACACTGCTGCATGTCTTGCAAATCTTCCCTTGCTTTCCAAGCACCTATGAGATGGTAATTTGTGCTGAAGCTCCCAGCTGACAGTGACTGATTAGTGTCCTGCTGCAGGGCAGGCAGCCCTGTTGTCTCAACAAGTCAGCTCTGCTATTCAAAGAGCAGAGAGCCTGCATTTGTGTGTAAACTCCACAAGTAGGAATGGTGATAGGGAGGCAGCAAGAAACCCCTGGTCAGAGTGGTGTTAGTGGTCCCAACACAACCAGTTTCATAAGCAGCACAGGATTTTTTTTTTGCCTGTGACCTACTCTACACAGTTCACCCCCAAACCATGTCCCTCAAACCACAGCCAAATCCAAAACCACATCCCAGCCTCTGGAACTGCTGCTTTGCCTCTGCCCTTAGAAACCCATCTCCAACTTGCAGCTTGGGGAGAGGGACTGCCTTTCTCAGCATTGCTCCTGGAGACTCTGGAGAGGAACTGTTCTGCTGCCTGCCATTCTCAAGACTCTCAGAAATCATAGAAAAAGAAAAATGAAGGAAAATAAAAAGCTGCTGCATTTCCCCTCTGTTCCTTCATCCTTGCCTCTTCTCTAGGAACAACTTCAAATGGGCAATTGAAGTTGGAAAGTTTGCTCCTTGATTGAAACAGTTTGTTATTTCTCACATATCAAGACATAATCTACTTCAATAGCAGTAATATTTGTTTATGTCATCACTTCCAGACATCCATTATACTTTGTTCTTACATCAATGATTTATTTGTAAGAGACTCTTTAACATCTTCTAGAATATGAACTGCTGCTGACAGAGCCTCAGGAAAACCAAATACATTGAAAGTTTTGAGCCACACAGTAAAATCTTTTCTCATTTGAAGGGAAGTGGCAGAAGTGCCTTCACTGTGCTACATGAAACTGTAAGATCCAGCAGTAACAATTCCATTTTCCATGCAGGATATGCTTCCAGGACTTTGCTCTCTGGGGATAGCTGCAGCTCTCAGATGGAATTGGCCATTTTATTTATTTCTTTANTTAGCTGAAAGAGATAATAAAAACACATTTAACTAAACAAACCAGAGACATGGTATGAAGTTTCAAGATGTTTATTGCCAAAGAAAGAAAGAGAGATCTTTTAACACTCCTCTTTAGATGTTATTTCAATTTAAAATTATTTTAGGATGACTACAAAATATTGAATATTGATGACTAAAATATATTGAAATTAGACCCAGGAAAAACCCAGGAGGTTTTCAATTTAAAAAATAAGAAAAGAGCTCCCAAGCTTTTGGGAATAAAATATTCTATACAAACCCCCCCACCAATTCAAATGCAGCAGTGGGTACCAGTAGGGAACGTGCAGTGCTTCAGTTCAAACTGTTTTCTGTCCTTGTTTCATAACCAAAGGTCCTGTTGCTCAGGGAGAGAGGATGATTCAGCTCTTTCTGAGTTGGAATTCAGTAGCTGAAGCACGAGGATATATCCTTTTCAAACTAAACAAGACCCATTCTTCATTGCTGTGGAATAAATTTTCCAGCCATGGCAAGTCAAAGGCATCAAACAGCTTAAAAAGGGGTTAAATACATATAGTCTATTAGCTCTCCAAAATCAACACACAATAAAATAATAAGTAATAAATTTGTAGTAATGCCCTCATAGCTAAGTACAGTGTATTTCAGTGCAGTGGCTGGTGCTGCTCTCTGGGAATCATGTAGCCTGTGGATGTAAGTGCTTTTTTGGAGTGATTTTGCCAAGTTTCAATAGCAACAGAAGGTTGTGTTTGGATGCAGGTAGGAATGTGGTGATTCCTTGATGCACAGGCATGAGGAGCAGCAGGGTCCAGCTCCCAGCCTCCCCTGCACTGTGCCCTCTTAGTTCTGGCCACACAGGCTGCCTGTGAAATGCCAAGACCTCCAGCAGCCCTGGGCTGCAGCTGGGCAGAGTGAAAGCCAAGTTATCCCTGCTCAGATAACTTTTTCCTTGGGTTTCCAAGTGGAAATATGTGGGGTCAGCAGGGGAAGCTCCTGTGGCTCCTTCTCCTTCAAGGGCTCAGAGATTGTTAGTTGTTTGTAGCCAGACATCTGCAGCCAGCCTCTGCAGAACCAGTGATGACTTTCTTCACCCTTTGCCTGGCTCTGTCAGCACTCCTTCCATGGACTGACTCATTTCCTTGCTGGAATTGGGCTTCAGTGTGAGGTACTTCCCAGTTCTCTCTTTAATAAGGGGGATCCCACACTGTTTGCATCTCTGAATTAAACCTAGCTAGCTGTCCCATCATGACCAGCAGAACTCTCTGAGAATGTAATGGACAGACAAGAGAAAATCCTCTCATTTATATTCTATAATATTTTGTTCCTTTGATGCAGTCTCTTTTGAGGTCCCTCCTTGTGTCTGGTAGCTACCATGACACTGCTGCATGTCTTGCAAATCTTCCCTTGCTTTCCAAGCACCTATGAGATGGTAATTTGTGCTGAAGCTCCCAGCTGACAGTGACTGATTAGTGTCCTGCTGCAGGGCAGGCAGCCCTGTTGTCTCAACAAGTCAGCTCTGCTATTCAAAGAGCAGAGAGCCTGCATTTGTGTGTAAACTCCACAAGTAGGAATGGTGATAGGGAGGCAGCAAGAAACCCCTGGTCAGAGTGGTGTTAGTGGTCCCAACACAACCAGTTTCATAAGCAGCACAGGATTTTTTTTTTGCCTGTGACCTACTCTACACAGTTCACCCCCAAACCATGTCCCTCAAACCACAGCCAAATCCAAAACCACATCCCAGCCTCTGGAACTGCTGCTTTGCCTCTGCCCTTAGAAACCCATCTCCAACTTGCAGCTTGGGGAGAGGGACTGCCTTTCTCAGCATTGCTCCTGGAGACTCTGGAGAGGAACTGTTCTGCTGCCTGCCATTCTCAACACTCTCAGAAATCATAGAAAAAGAAAAACGAAGGAAAATAAAAAGCTGCTGCATTTCCCCTCTGTTCCTTCATCCTTGCCTCTTCTCTAGGAACAACTTCAAATGGGCAATTGAAGTTGGAAAGTTTGCTCCTTGATTGAAACAGTTTGTTATTTCTCACATATCAAGACATAATCTACTTCAATAGCAGTAATATTTGTTTATGTCATCACTTCCAGACATCCATTATACTTTGTTCTTACATCAATGATTTATTTGTAAGAGACTCTTTAACATCTTCTAGAATATGAACTGCTGCTGACAGAGCCTCAGGAAAACCAAATACATTGAAAGTTTTGAGCCACACAGTAAAATCTTTTCTCATTTGAAGGGAAGTGGCAGAAGTGCCTTCACTGTGCTACATGAAACTGTAAGATCCAGCAGTAACAATTCCATTTTCCATGCAGGATATGCTTCCAGGACTTTGCTCTCTGGGGATAGCTGCAGCTCTCAGATGGAATTGGCCATTTTATTTATTTCTTTAATTTTTTTTCTGGTTTTGTTGTTTCACTTAATCTAAAATGACATTCCAGAAAAGAAAATATTGTCTTCTTTTTTCTTTTTTTTTTTTTTTTTTTTTTTTTCTCTGTGGAAAACATAACATTTTAAAAAGAAAAAGTTTGGAAATACTGAGCTGTCATTTGAACTTGTTTCATAAAGAGGAATTTCTGACACTGGCAGAGTATAACCCTGTGAAAATATCTCCTGCAATCCTCTGTAAGGATTTCAATTGCCCAAGATACTCAAGACTTTCAAAGTACATTTTCACTTTTCAGATTTCCATTTGTGCAAATATTAGAAAACAAAGGAATGCCTTTTTTTTTTTTCCCTTTGGTTTGTTCCTCTGCAGAACTGCAGTGTCTCTTGCCTTCAGTTTGTTCTTCTAGCTCTGTTTGCCCATGTAACATAAAACCAAACTGGCAGTGAATGGTTTGAAAGAAAGATATTTGCTTAGCAGCTGGTGGCTCCAGCTGAAAAAAACCCTCCAGTGTCCCATTGCTCTTAACTGGGTGAGGCAGCCTGGCCTTGACTGCAGAGCCTTGGGTCTTTCTTCTTTCAAGCACATCCTTTTCAGGCTCTTCTGCTGGGGTTTTGCTGATGCTTTTGGTGCTTTGCCTTCCCTTTTCCTGAAGAAATGAACATCAGAGGACTGAGGAAGTGCCTCTGCATATTGACCATCCCCTGTCAGTTCTGAGCCTGCAGAGACAGAGAAAGGACCACTGAGTTCCCAGCAAATAACACCCAGACATGGAGCACTCTGAATGGGATGAAGGGCTGAGGGATTCCTTTGCATTTAGTAGGTGTGGGAGAGCCCAGGGCAATGCTGTTAGACACTGCTAGGAAGCACCTTCATCTTCCCAGATAACCCTGGCATTTGAACTCCACTGCTTTGGGGACTGGTCTCCACTAATCATCATGAGTGCACTTCTGTGCCCACTGTCCCTGCTTTTCCTTCAGATGCATTCCACAAATGCTCCTGGGAGGCTCCAGTAGCTGAATGGGCATCCAGTCCACAGGACTAGACTAGAATGAGTCCAAAATGAACACTGCTTCTTCCACTGCTCAGCTGCAATTGCTATAGCAACAGTGGCTCTGTTAAAGCAGTCCAATTAAAAAAGATTTTTAACCACTCGCTTTTGTCTAAATGGATTTTATGGCAACACAGTTGAGGTCTATTTATAACTCTTCCACTGTTGCTACTGTAACATAATAAAATGAAATTATTCTCGTGTCAACAGACCTTGGTCATGGTGTGGAAGGGACTTTCCACTGTAAAAAGTCTGAAATTTGTTAGCTTTTTTCATTTAAGAAGAGACCCCACGTGGTTTGGCAGAGCTGGGTTTGACTGAGGTATCTAGCTTGGGTGTGATTCAGAGCTACACAGCAAAAGTAGAAGCCTTAATTTTTTACAGTTAATGTAACATCTTAAAAGAGTTATTGAGCTGACTTATATTAGCCTCTCACAGGGGGAACAGAGGATGGAGAAGGACCCTCTGGCTCATAAAACCCATTCCTTTGCTCACAGATGAATATAAACTTATTCCATCCCTACTTTCCAATTCCTAGAGTCAAATATTAAGGCCCTTGAGGAATTAGTGACCTGAACTTTCTCTCTATGAAAGAGATGCAGATGTTGCCTGTGTGGATATCTGCAGGTCTTGTAGGATCCAAGATGGGCCACCCAAGGCTTCCCTGTCAGCTCCTGCACTGGCAGCTTGATGTCCCAGTGTGTCCCACAGGGCAGGGGCAGAGCTGACAGGGGCATTTAGAGCAAAACCTGGTTCTTTGCTCTTGAAATGTCATCGGAATGGCTTGTATTGATACACTGGTATTTCACAGAACCATAGGAGGGTGGAGGGTGGAAGGGAGCTCTGGAGATGGGAGTCCAACCCCCTGGCAGAGCAGGGGCACCCAGGGCAGGACACACAGGAACAGAGCCAGGGGGGGCTGGAAAGTCTCCAGAGACTCCACAGCCTCTCTGGGCAGCCCCTTCCAGGCTCTGCCACCCTCACTGGGAAGATTAAAATCACTTTTTAATCACAGAGCTTGTGTGTTTCTCCTGATTAAAATGGAGAGTGTTGAATCACTGGCCTTTAAAAGTCATTAGAATGTAGAATGAAAAGGATTTATGGAGAAAATTACAAAAAGAAATTAATTCTATTATCTCTTCTGAAATCTTGGTGTACTTCTCTATTAAATTCCAGTTTTCATGACTACTGTTTTCCCGGAGTCAGTTCACTTGGCTGAGTACCTCTGATGACCCTGTATTGCTCTCCCTGACACAGCAAAGGTCAGAAATCTCAGAGAGCAGCTGAAGCATTTGCACTGTCTGCTTCACTTGCCCCATCCATCTATGTGTCAATCTCCCCACTTGCACATTGTGTGGTTACAGAGAAACAAACAAGCTCCTCTCCAGGTCAAAACACGTGTTCAATTAGGCTTGCATTTCAAAACAAATGATGTGTTCATCTTTTATGGCTTTTTAATTTCATGTGGCTTTAGCCAGTTAATAGCTTCAGTAGTAAAAAGGAGATAAACAGACGTGGCAAAACTGGTTGACATGAAGACAGGGATACTTTGGGAAGCTGGATTTAGAAATGTTTGTCTCATTTGGGCTGAAAAGGGAAGCCTTAAAAAGAACCCAAACGTGGTAATTCCTCCTGCCTGAATAAAATAGACTTCATTGTCATTTTTGAGCATCCCTCCTGCCTGAGCACAATAGACTTCATTGTCATTTCTCAGCATCTCCTAATTGGTACAACCCTAAGAAATGATCTGTGAAGCTGCCCTCTGAAGAAGGCCTGTATTCTCCATCTCAGGAGGCACTGCAGCTGTGATGAGAGTCAGCTCTGTCACTGAAACTGTTTCTGGACTCTCTGCGTTGTGAACTGGAGTCAATTACTTTTATCCCTGGAAAAAAGTGTTGAAAAGGTAAAATAATTATATATATATATATAAAACAATAATTGTCTTTCCATCTTCATTTCTAGTCTGTAATCCACCAGATTTCTCCTGCCCTTGTCTCTCCCAAAATCCATCTGCCCCTGCTGGCATGGCCCCATCATCCTGCCTGTCATTGCCATGTTTCTTTACTTATCTTTCATCAGGAAAATAACACTGTGGTTAGCTTCTGAAGGGTAGAGCCTCTGAAGATATCCCCTATGCATTTCAGACTGGATTCTGGTTGTGGGCTCCCTTGCATTCCTTTTGCTTTCAGAATATTCTTTGCTTGCACTGTTTGCTTTCAGAATATGGAAAGATAATTTCTGCTTCCAGCCCTCTTCACTCAGGGAAAAAAAATATTGGTAAGTTGACTTTCCTAGTTAGTGCAGATCCAATGTCAGAGAAGCACTTCAATCACAAACTCCTGAGAGCCAATGTGCAGGCAGTTAATGGCACACCAAGTAAGGGCAGAACAAGCTGGGTTGGTCCTTTGGCTTGTGTGCAGACAGAAGAGACTGGCTGAAAGATCACTCACTTTCTCAGGTGGGTTTTCACATCCCCTGGCCCAGCTCATGGCCCAGCTTGATATTTTTTCTTTTAGAGCCTTAAGATTTTGAAAATCTGAGTTCAGCTCTTCCAGTGATTTATCCATACAGCTGTTGGATTTCATCCTTGTAAACTCACAAGCATATTTAAACTATTCTTTGCAGTGTATCAAAGGGACCTGGGATGTGTAAAGCAATATTTCAACACTCAGAGGCTTTCAGTGCTTGGAACTGTTTCCAGGACCAAAAAGACATGCTTAGAGGGACAACAGCAGATTCACAGCAGAGCACAGACTCTGTTAAATATTCCAAATACTTGGACACTATTGATCAGAATTCCTGGTCTTTAGAGTAGTACAAATCAGCATTTCTTCCCCAGGCAATGATATGTTAAAGGAAGAACAAGCAGAGATTCACTAATACTCAAAATGAGCATGAAATATGAACTGGCAGAGTCTGTTCAACAGATGATGGGGTAACCATATATTTTCCTTAAATGCTGTCACTGTATGGACTAGACCCCTGTGTTTAATTCATGGAAACATTAATTACAGTGCTCAGCTTCTCCTGACAGGCAAAGTATAACAAGTCTTCAAATAATAAAACACACCTAATTTCATCTCAGACCCCCTTCTATAAACAACTGCATGAGTGTGTCTCCAGAAACACACAGTCTCATCTACATGGAAACCTAAATATTTAAAATGAGAATCTATATTGAGGGGGAGGGTTTCTGTGGAGGGGCTTGGTCTACAGCTGCTGTTTAATACCAGCCAACTTCAATCTCATGCCAAAAAATCTCCAGTGTTTGTTTGCTTTTGTGAAGAAGCAGATGATTGTCCAGATGAGATCCAGATGATTAAAAGGAAGATGAATCTGTCTTCTATCAAAGTCCCTCTGAAGCTCATCCACAATTCCTCCTTTCTTCCACTGTATGTGCTCCTTTCATGTGCACAAAGCTACAAAAGTCTCAAAGCAGAGACTATTTACTAAACAGAAAAAAAGAGAATATAGCAAAAGGCAATCTCTACAGTACACTGCTAGGTGATCACTGCCTGATCCAGGAAATATCCTCCTGGCAATGACAATTATCCTGCATTGGATCCTTCTTGCTTATAAAATAATTATAAACAGCTGATACAAAGATTGTTATGGTCTAGGTCATCCTATTGACCATTAACCAAATTATTGTTTGCTAGCGAAGTCTTTTTTTTTATGAGGCCTGTCTTCAGAGACCAAACCCTTCAAGTCTTGTTGTCAAAGAGCTGAGATTTCTGCACTCGAGGACAGATCTTCTAAAGATTTGTTTTAAAGTGATTTTTTAGGCACTGGTTTATCACCTTAGAACTTGCCTTCATAGCTTCTGTGCAGAAAAAACATCTTTATCCCTGTACAACCCACTCTAGGTGGTCCTGCTTCAGGAGGGTTGGCCCAGGTCACCTTCAGAGGTCCCTTCCAACCTCAGCCATTCTGGGTTGGGAATCAGCACATCTGGATTCTGGCAATGATATTTCAATAGGGATGTTGCTGACTAGTGAATTAGCAAATTTTTCAGGGTGAGATTTTGCTTTGGAGAGAGTCCTGTTGCCCCTCAACTTACCTCCTTTTGCTGCTCTTGCATAATCACTGGTGTTTTGCCCAACTTGGGTGGATTCTTTGTGACTTCAGTGAACTGGCTCAGCTCTCTGGGTCAGGAGCAAGTTAAAACAGGGAGAGAAAAAAAGAACAAAGAATATTTTGTTCATTTTTGGCTTCTTGAATCAGCTCAAGTGCATCACTTAAGTGAGAGTAATGGAAGGAAATTCATGGCTATTTTCTTTCTTTCTTTTTTTCTCTCTTTCTCTCTTTCTTCTTTTTCTTTCTTCTCTGTGCATCCAGCTACATTCTGAAGGCAGCATGCAGCATAATGGCTCTAGTAAATGAGTATAAGCACCATACCCATCAGTAAGAGATCCTGAGGTACTTTGTGCTCCAAATTGTCTTCAAACTCCTTAGCAACCTCATTTGGAGAAATGAATTGGTTCCCTTCTCTGGAGAGGAGAGTGCCTGGCTTTGCATCATCTCAGCATGGAACTCAGCAGCTGGGGTCTCTTGGCTCAGCCCTTGTGGGCTAGGAGCTGGGAGCAGAAGAGCTAGTGAAGCCCCCAGGCAGCTTCACAGGCAATTGAGCTGGTACCATTTCTTCTGGCTGATGAGTGTAAGTCCATAGGAGCCAACATGAACAAGGCAGGGGCAGAGTGCTGGGGGGAAGGCCCCTGTGCTAATGAGAGGCCCCTGGTTAGCATTGCCTGCAGCAGCACATGCTCTCCTCACTCCTGCCTTCCCATCACCACCACGGCAGAAACATACCCTGTCATCTCTGACTGGGAGGAACCCAGTTGGAGAGCTGAAGGAGGGAACTGCCAGATGGCTTTTCCAATCAGCTCCAGCTCCAGTTGTTTTTCTTTGGGCAGCTAGTTGAAGAAGCACAGGAGTTACTGGCCATGGCTGTCAGCTGCTCTGCTGTTCTATTCCTCTGTATACAACATAGAATTCCTAACATTTATCTATCAGAGGAAAAGATTTGTGTTTTTCAAGGTTTTTTTTTCATCATTATTTTGTGGTTGTTTTTTATCATTGTTGTTCTTTTGGTTTCACTTGGTTGGGGTTTTATGTAGCTGGGGTTTTTCTCTTGGTTTTATTTGTTTTGGTTTATTTTGTTTTATTTTCATTAGTATATATCCAGTATTTGCACCTTCAGCATCATTGCATCTGGTTGAGAGATGGAGGGAGGTTTCACTAGTTAATGACTTCAAAGCATTTGAGCTCCTGGACTGGCAGGTGCTGCCAGAGAGCACAAATATGATCAGCATGCCTTTAAATCAAGAAGGACCCAGGGTATCACCATCCAGAGAGCAAACAAACCTCATTGTTTACCCTCCACTCTGCTGCAGCCTGGAACTGCAGACTTCACATTAATGCAGTATGCTCTGGCCACCCAGCTGAAAACCACAAAAATCCATATAAAACACCTTCCAAATTCCTCTACGCCAGATTGCAGCAGTTGAAGGAACCTCTTTCTCTGATTCTGCTTTAAATGCCTGCTCTTTGATGCAGCACCTAGCAGTTTGAGAGGCTCAGAGTGGTTTTTGTGTCACAGATTCATAATCCAGCTGTCAGAGAACTGCTCCTAGGTGTGTGCAATGGTGGGCTCTGCATTGCCTCTTCCCTGGAGAAACTCTGAAGAAAACTTTCCATACTCCATTTTAGCAAACTTTCTTAAGACAACATTGATTGTTATTATAATTTTTTGATTATGATTTTTTTTTTTAAAGGTGAGAACACAAAATGTTTGCTTTGTCACAATCATTTAGGCAATTATTGGTTCTTTAACTGGGCAGCCTGGATTTCACTCTAGGGACATGTGTAAAGTTCCTACTTACTTTTTTTTTTCTTTTTATTTCCATTTTTTTCCTATTTTTCCTTTTTTTTTCTCTATTTTTTTTTCAAGTCAGATACTCTGATTCAGCTCCTCAGAGCAGTCCCCCCACTGCAAACCTTTATCCCCTCCTCTGAGTGCCAGGGAGCCCCATCAGCCTTTTTGGCATCACCACCACTTTGGGCAGTCATCCACAAGGGACTCTGGAATCCAGCAGAAGTCCCCTCCTTTCTCCCATCCTGAGACAAAAACCACATCAGGAAAGCAACCATTATATAAATATATATATATATATTATCTTTTTTTAACCACTCCTCTCACATTTGTGCCAAAAGCAAGCTGTGGTGATATCTGCTCTATTCCTTTGTTCTCCTTTAATTCATTAATTCAAATGTAAATTACAATTAGGGTCCCAGCTTGTCCCTGTGGGACTTGACTCAACAATTTTTCCTTGCTTATAGTTGTATTTCAAGAGCTGCTGGTTTCTAATCCACTTACTGTTCCCTGTTGACTCTACAGCCTTCTAGTTTGCTGTTCATAATATTTGGTGGTGTCCTGCCAACAGATATTTGATTTATTTACATTGTCACCTTTATCAAAGGCATCATTTCACTGGCTGTTAAATAATTAATTGGCATGGCAGACAGATTGCTGCTTGGCATTTTATATTTACTCTCAAGAACACCTTGCAAAATCCCTGCTAACAGTAACTGGAGATCATCCACACAAATGCTTCCATTAAGGGGGAACTCTGATAAAAATTTGCTGTGTTTATCCACTAACTTCAATGAATACAGCACGCTGGAAAGAAAAAATATATCTATTTTAACTTTTCCTGCCTTCACTGATGCTTTGCAATATGTATACACTGCTCAGTTCACCCACGAGCAACTGTGGGCAGAGTTCTTCTTTATTTTCCTGTGAATACAGGAGTGATCAGAAGCAGGTCAGTGAAGTTTGTCTCCCTTTGATTTGCCTCATCTAGAAGGGAGCAGATGCAGCAGTGTGCCAGCCTAAGGCACTCTCCAAGTTGTCAGAAACTCCACCAGAGCACTGGAGGGATGAGTTGGCTTCCCTGATCATAAGAAATGTCCTAGGATGTGTTTGTGTGCAGAAAGAGAGGGGGAAAAAGATGAAAGAGAGATGATTTGATTTGATTTGATTTTATTTTATTTTATTTTATTT
>VYZU01006853.1:33244-80722 GCA_013401355.1 Ceyx cyanopectus | reverse complement strand
ATTTTTCCCTTTTTTTTTTTTAAGCAAATTTGTAGAGGTTTAGGGTTTTTTTTCTCATTCTCTAGCCAAGATATTTTTAGAACAAGGTACAAAAATCCCTGATGTGGTTTTACTGTGTCATTGAACAGCAGCCTGAGTTTAATGGGAAGGATTGTGGAGACAGTGTATTCCCAGTGCACAGTGCAAAGGCATTTGGCAAACACGATTCCCATATCCATATTTCTGTTGTGATTAGTGGCTCTCGAGGGTCAGCTGGGGGAGCAGAAAATTGCTGCTTGTGGCTTCCTGATTGGAAAAGCAGCCCACTATTTATTCAGCATTATTGAAGGCTACCTGCTTTTAAACCATGCTGTTCACAATGGCCAAGCATGGCTTTCTAGCTATGGACACATCTCTGGATCCTTCAGGCTGTGCAGACCTGCTCAGGTTCAGCAAAAAGTCATATATATCTATCTATATCTATATCTATCTATATATATGAAGCTACCATGGTCTGAGGTGCTCTGCTGTGTGGGAGAGTGAAGGTAAATACCTCCAAAGTGCTAAAGAGGGAGGCACCTAATGAATTTCTGCAGCTATGCACACACAGAGTCCTGGAAAGCAGGACAGCCTGTATTTCTCTCTGGCATCCATTTCTCACTTTGGACAGCACTTGTTCAGACTGGAGCTGACTGAAGAGAGCCAGTGGAAAAATTAGGAATATTCTCTTTTCCCTAAGGTTTACAAATGTGTCCAAGCTGTCATCAAGTGATGTCTTGTCATGTTGTTCCTCCTGATTTCTCTCCACACTGTGTAGGTTTATCCCACTGGCTGCAGCTCTTGTTCCCCAGCAAGAGCAGGTACTAATGGGACAGTGAGTTATCTTTGCAGTGCTGTACCATGTGCAGCCCCAGTTCACTGGAGACAGAGCTCAATGCAAATTTCCCAGACAGGTAAACAAGTCTGGGAAAGCACCACCCTCTGGGAAAGTTTCCCTAGTTCACAAAGCCAGATAAAGAGAATTCTTTTATTTTTTTTTCAGAGGCAGCCTGGAGAGGAATGGTGAGAACAGGCAGAGACTGGAGCAGGTTCAGGGTTTGTGTGACAGCTGCTGGCACTCCTAACAGTAACTTACTTATGGCTCCTCTGCCCTCTGCCTCCTTGCCCCAAAATAAGGGAGAATCTGCATGGTGGCCAACCCATAATACACAGCTACTAAATCTTCACCAGGAGGCTGTGAGTGAAGTCACAGCGAGTGTTATTCTGGGCCAGTCATCTTTGGTGTGTTGGTTTTCAGGTGGTTTGTTGGTTTGCTTGGTTGGTTTTGTGGGGTTTGTTTGTTTTGGGGTTTGTTTGGGGTTTAAAAAAAATATTTTACTTTTTGTGGTTTCGTTTTGTATGGTTTGGTCTTAGAATCACAGAACCATTCTGGTTGGAAAGGAGCTCTGGGATCATCAAGTCCAACCTTCATCCCAACATCTATTAGATATATTAGAAATATTCCACCTGCCTTCAGCTCAAAGAAATTTATCTTCATGTGGCCTGAATTAGAAGTTCAAGATGGTCTGATAACTTCATTTGGTGCTCCTTAGCTCAGTCTATAAAATGCTGAATAATTTCACCCCCTTGAGCCTTCTGTCTGCCCAGCTCACAAATTCTAGCCTATTTAACCTTTGCTGATGGGGAAGGGAATGTCTCCTGATTATAATTGTTGCCTCTGTACCTTTCTTGTGCCACTGCATTCTTCGGGCATGAAGGTCATGGGAAAGCAAATAATAATCAAAAGTGGCAACCTGTCCTGCATTTATACTAACAGCATAATGGAGATTTCACTTCTCTATTCTGAAACTTTCCCTATTCACCTTTGTAACTGAGCACAGAGTAGATTTTTACAGACAAATTCACCAACTCCAAGGCCTCTTTCTATAATTGTCATATTTCATTTACAGCCAACCCCAGTAGAGAACTTGTTAGCACTGCTTTTGTGCAGAATCCTGCATTTATAAACATTGCATTGCCCCTGACAGTTACTTACCCAGACAGTAAGAACCATGAATATTCATTTTTAAAGCCTTGAATTACCAGCAAATGTCATTGCCTTACAGTCTTCACCCTGTTCTAGATGATTTATTATTATATTAAAACCAGAAGCCTCAGCACAGATCCTGGTGATCTTTTTTTTCTGTAATGTGATTTCAACTCTTCATTTCTATCCTTTGATCAGATGTGAGGTTTTGAGGGGCTGCTCCATGCTTCACCACCAGCCCAGCTTCTTGGAGATAAGTGCTGTAGAATGGTTTGAATATCTACACTCACTATACAACCTGAATTTCCCACACCTGCCTGCTCTAGAACATCTGGTAAATTAGAGATATTATTCCCTTGTGCAAAAGTAGTGCCTGCTCTTCCCTGTCATAAAATAATGACCACTTTCTGATTGATGGTGAGGTGTTTCTGTTACAAGCTTCTACCAGTTGTCCTAATAGGAATGTAAGATTCCCTAGTTCAAGAACTAGGAAGAGCTCTCTTAATTGAACTGGGAGTCAGATACCTGCCTGCTGACAGAGTATGCTGAGAGGGATTAAAGTCTGCCAAGAGAAATCTCCAGTTTTCAGCCAGGAGAGGATTTTATTTGCTGTTTATAGCCACTGATTCCTGTTTCAGCTCTTGGGCAAGGCTGAGAAAGTTTTGCTTCACTGATCATCATAAAAAGCAAATTAATGTCAGGATCACCGTGTTAGGATTTCATAGATTTCAGGATTAGGATTTTGTAGATTTCATAGGAGTAGGATTTTATTGAATTGGAAGCCTTGGGCACCCCTGACCAAAGTTCTGTGTATGTTTACATCTGGGTTCTTTTTTTGGTGGCTGCGTTTTTAAGTTTGGGAGTTCCCCCTCAGCCCCGTTTGCTTTGATTTTATGAAGTCCTAGCCCCAGTGGCCACTATAATCTTCTGCCTTATTAAAGTGTGTGCGCTCCCATCAGCTTCTTAGGAAAATTCAACTACATAAACAGATTTCTCTGGCCAAGACAGCTCAGAAAGCCTACAGAGTAAAGCTCTGCCATGGGGAAAATAGGGCTTGGAATGGAGAATGTTTTTGCTGGGCTGATGGAAACTTGGCACACCGCATGATAACTTAAAGTTAATGAATGCTGGTGGAAAGCAGGCCCCAAACTCCTGGCAGGAGAAAGTAAGGCAGGACTGGAGGTTTAGTAAACAAGCTGCTGACACACAAGCCCAGCTCTGAGGGGTGGGATTGGCACTGGGCACTGCAGCTCCCAGGGCTGGCTGTGAAGGGGCAGGACCAAGGCAGACAGGAGCTGTGCACTCTGCTCCTGCACCAGCAGGGTCTCCCAGACCATCTGAGTGCCTTCCACGTTTGCTAAGTGCAAAATACATAGTCTCCAAGTGCCTCACTGGCTGTCACTTAACTCTGCAGAGGTTGATGCTGATAAATACTGAAGTTTCTACCACTGACATTTCTTCCACGTCTGTCTGCAACTGTCGGTACCCTGGAGTTGCCAAAACATCATTACACGAGCATCTTTAGCTTGGCTTTCAAACATATTTGAGGTATATAAATGAGACATCATTCTGCCTGGCTGGCTGGCAGGGCCTGAAGATCCAATCTGAATTCTGGCTCCTCATGCAAAGAGAGAGCAGACGGTGAAATACCCATTTGACTTCTGTGGTTGCAGCATTATCCGGCAGCTCATTCCCTCCTCTGCTCCAGCAAGCAGCCTTCTCTCAGCAAGATAAAGAGGAGCTGCTGGAGCAGCTGCTGTCCAGGGGCATGTTTTGGGACAAGCAGGAGGAAGCATTTTGTCCTTCAGTGGTCACAGGAGAGGTGGAGAGAGCCTGGACTCCTCATGTTTCCCATCCTGGGTGAATGTGCCAAGCTCTAGGTGAGGAGAGTTGCCCTAGTAAAAGTCTCTGTATCCTGCTTTAGATTTCATTGCAGAAGGACAAAGTGTCCTGCTCTGAATGCATCTAAAAACTGGACATCCAAAGCATCTGGACTTAAATTCCTGTGTGCAGGAATGAAAACTGTGTGCCCAGCCTGAGGTGAGGGATCTAATCAATGTGCACAGAGGGGCAGTACATGCTCATGCTGTGGTTTGGGCGTTGGTCTGGGGAGCTGTGTTCAAGGACACTGCTTGCTGCTGGGGAGCAGTTCTGCTGGAGGGAAGATGCTCATCCCTGCCTCTCTTCAGGCTGCCTGGCTTTCCTTACCATGGGGAGGGGAGTTGCCCCACAGGCTGGCAAATCAGCTTTTTCCAGATTTCTACTGTCATTTCACCTTTCATTGTGCTAAAAAGGAAATACTTTACTAATAGAAGTTGTATAAAAGTTAGAGGGGAAAAAAAAGATAGAAATAAATATGTTAGATGCCAACAATGGGAATGTAGAAGTGGATTTTTGTATGTGGTCTGATAGAGCCCCTGGCTGTGATTTTTTCAGGTTGTAAAATTAGCATCTCTATTGCTAAAACAAAGCTCCAGATGATCTCTGTGAAGAAGACAAAGGGAAAGGTGTTTGGGAGCTTTAAATGTGGGGATGCTTATTTCCTTTCTGATTTGATGCATCAAAAGAAAGTGCAATTTGATTTAATTTGGGAGGTTAGCCCAACTGCTGTGTGGCAGGAGAGCCACCACATGCTTGAGACTTGGGTTTCATTGAAGTGCAAAGTGACTGTGCAGCCACTCACAGGGGCTGAAATCATTTCAGGGCTTTTCTATACTGAGTTGGCAAAAAGACAACTTCCATATTCATATCAGCAGCAGAAATAAAAATGTATTTATCACATCAATGGGGCTAATTTATTCAGATTTAAAAAAGGCTGTGTGGCATTTCCACCTCTCAAAGCCTTCTGGTAGGGCACAGATAACATCCCCAAATTAAAGACATCACCTCACTGGCAAACCCATGGACTTCTAAGTAACTTAATCATTTTTAAACATTAGTTGGAAGAACTTTGTTTTTAATCAGGGTTGAATCTAAGACTTGTAATACTATACATCAAATAGATTGTAACTTAAAATACATATTATCTACGAATATCACAGTGAGGTTTAAATTAGGTTTTTTGCCTTGCATCTGTATAACAAACAATTAAAATAGCTTGGGTTTTTTTTCTGCTACAACTTTATTGTTATTTCTCTGCTAAGATTAAAGCAGGCTATACAGAATTTCAAGTTGTCCTTTATTCTAATTAATTACAGTGGGTTTTTTTTCTAGAGGTAAATCTGTATTGCAATAATAATCACCATCATCATCTCCCAAGCCTGTGACATACAGTGATTGTTAATCTGCTGTATCCTTTAGTTTGCCATAGTTCATTGGCACTATCATTGATATTGATGCCTTTATTTTTTCTAGACACTGTGAGCAATTCATCAAGAGCAGACAAAGGCTGGAGCTGAAAGAGAAAACACCCAGGTCAGTAACTCACTGAGCATCTCACACCTGAAAATGTGCTGGAACATACAGCAGTCAGGAGCTGATTTGATACCTGGACATGCTAACCAATCTAAAACCAAATCCAAATTGATTTTATGTTATCTGTTTCTAAATACATTTACAAACTTTTCCAGCTGAGAAGTATTCAGTCATCTAAAAGTGCAGACAACCACTCAGAGAGCCTTGGGCCCAGACTTTCCAACACATTCCCATCAGGTGATGGTCCTGAAATGTGCTCAGGCCTCTTTTAAAAGCAGGAGCCTAACAAGATTGGGGTGAGGGGTCTGAGCTCATGATACGCTCAACACAAATATTAGCAAGACTACAGAAATCTCTCTTTCCACTGGCTGCAAAATGCTCCCAGGTGCATTTTTAGTGTCCACTTGCTGGACAAGCTGATGGGCAAAGGGTTTAGCATGGAAAATCCCATTATGTGTGCTCACCCCACACTTTGCAATTACCGAATCCATATGTAAGTCAGCCTCTGAGCACTGTGCTGCTGATCCCTAGCTGAAATGGTGGCTAAAACTGCTGCTTAGGGAAGTCAGAGCTATTTCCAACACTTGGTGCACAAGGAAAAATAAACCACACTTTGCCTTAATTGACATAACTGGCAAACAGATGAAACAATCCTAAAATGAGAGAATCATATTTTGTTGGTGTTTGAGATAAGAGGATGAATACCTGGCATGATACTCTGATGATCAATAATCAGCATTACCAGCCAGTAGCCAGGTCACCTCACAAAAGCATGAATATACAAGCAAAAAAAACCAAAGAAAGAAACAAAAGAATGAAGAAGGGCTGGTTACTTCAGTGATCACCTGTGTTATTAATGGGAGATGAGTCAAATGTGATCAGGGATGCAATTTAAACTCTGAAATGTAACCCCTGCTCCTTAAACACGGAGAATGGGAGGTGTTTTGTATTCTGGCATGGCAGCCAAGTGAACCCATCACCTGGAATAATGAGCTGCACCAGATGGAGTCACTGCATCTTTGCTCTCAAAGAGTCTCTGATGATCAGCATGCCTGAGGTGTGACTGCTTTTCACAAATAGTCTGTTCCCCATTCATCAGGTGGGAAAGAAAAGCCTCTTTCTTTTCTGACATACCCTGCTTCAAACCAGGGCTGTTGACATCTAGTGTCTTCCCCTGCCCTGCTGCCCTTGTTCTGAAGCACACCACAGTACAGTTCCCTCCAGAGCAGTGTGTGTCTGCTGTAACCCACACAAGCAGCATAAGAAGCAGTCACTGGCCAGTGTGGGTGCACAGCAGGACACTGGAGTTTGTGCCACACACACCCACAGTGGCAGTGACAGTTCTGCCAAGCATCTGCAAGTTATTTCTGGTATTTTCTGGTGTGATGCCAGCTGGAGAGAAGACCTTCCAAGCAACTTACCATACTGGTGTCCTACCTGTTGATTTTTAGAAGGTATTTTCACTCCTTTCACACAGCTGGGGGTACAGGGGAGGCTGAAACCCAGCCAGTGGCAATTCCTTCTGTGGGAAAACACTGTTTAAAATCACATATAAGCACATCAGCATTTGCCAACGTGGGAACTTCCTGTCAACATCTGGTGCTAAGAATTAGAGCAAGCTGTGAACATATAATGAGAGTTTGTTTTCACCTGAACTACTCACTGGATAAGGGAGAGGAAGAATTGTTTTGTTTTGTCTACTATTTAATCAATAAGTAGAAAACTGTGTTTGACAAATAACCCTTTTCTGCATCTGTGCAGGAAGAAATTATCTATTTCTCCCATATAATTATTAATCTTACTTTCTTTTCCAACTACACCTATCCTATTAGAGCTTTTTAGCTGTAAATTAGCAGTGTTGGGGATCATTTGGGTCTTAGGTCTTTTAAAGTCAGACCTATCACCTGCTTGTGTTGCTTTCTAATAAGTCTGAGAAAGCAGGAAAATGTTCAGAAATGGCAATAAAATTACTTTTAAAAAGAGAAAGAGAAAGCCAGTCTTATTCTAGGTATGTTTTCTTAATTCTTCAATAAGCAGCTAGGCATCTGACAGGGTAAATAATATGCTCACTGCTGCATAATGCTCAGTAAACAAAACAGTGTCAAGAGGCTCATTTAATATGATCTTTTCAAAAGAACTTAATCCACTTGTTTTAATGAGATTATCATTTTGATCAAAATCAGTGCTACACTGTATTAGCAATACAGATACCAAATACATGATTTGGTATCACATAGCATCACATATTGGTCAATAAACTTGACAAAAGCTTTTTTAGGGATTGGATGAAAAGAGAATGTGCAAAATGAAGTTGATCTTTATCAGTCACTACTGAAGCAAGATCCTTCAGCATCTAAACTTGGCCTTACGTGACTCAGGTCTTGGACACTAGGTGTTAAAGTGTTGTGGTCTCATCCATGGGTGGCAGCTAAAGCCAAGGCAAATCCAATCAGGCCTGTGGACACAATAGCTCATCATGAGGACAGTTAGTCACTGCAGCCAGTGCCCTAAATCACAGGGGGTGCCTCTTCAGCCAGCATTTGGAGATCAATACTCGGTGTTTTTCTCAAATAACTGTGGTGTCTCAGCTAAATCCTGCAGTGGGGATCAGCCCGAAGAGCTCTGCAGGAGGACAGACACATCCTATTCATCTCCTAGTGACAGTCTATCACTAGTGGTACCTGTGTTGGGTTCTTTCTTTGTGTCAGCCTCACAGCTTGTCTGAAACTTCTTTTTACAGAACACTGGCCAGACCTTTACTTTCCCCCTAAAGTAGTATTTTTTTTTCTATATTTTTAAAACATCCAGCTGCTTCCAAGAGAGGCACTGGAAAATTAGTATTTTCTACAACATATTTCTATGATTATTAATTAATAATTTTCTTAGATACTGAAAAAGAGTAAAGGAGAGATTGCTGGAAAAGCCTGAGTGCTGGTTTCAATTTGGCTGCCTGTTGGGTGTTGCAAACAGCACTTTGGCAGGCAGAGTCCTGTGAGAACAGCTTTTTACCCCTGGTGGCATCTGGAAGCCAAAGCCATTTGTTGCTGCTGCTGCTTTTTTATTATAGGTGGCTGTTGTTGATACTTAATATAGAAAGAAAATATTGATGAAGTTAGTGGCAGGGTTCCCAAGACCAAAAAAAAGGTATTGGACAAAGGCTTTTGCCTTTGAGAATATCCCCAGAACACAATAATGACCAATACACGGGGTAGGTGTTGGCTCAGTTATCATTTGCTGACTGCTTACACCGTTGTAAAACACTTTTTTTTTCTTGTCTCTAGAAAAGCCAAACCCAAAAAGCTCTATTTCAAACAACCAGATATAAACCAGATATAAACCATTAAAGCTGTGCTGCTAAATTTCCCCAAATCAAGACACAGGTAGTCAAGTATGCCTATTAAATCTTAATTTTGGCCCCTTGTGAGTATGCATTATTAACCAGTTCTGAGTGTTCTTCCAGTGCATCAGAGCTTGCATATGAATTAGTGTCCTGTGCAAGTCATCTAAAGATGAATGAAACAAAGCCTGCAAAGCTGTTTACCGACTCATGCCACGCTCTAATTGCAAAATGGAGCATCTTAATTATGCCATTAGAGTATATACATGCAATTAGGCAATATGGATATTTAATTTAGTGTTGATTATCACCAGCAATTACCAAGTGGGTGATCTGAGGAAAGTGTGGCTGGGTGCACCTGAGCAGGTTGAAGGTTTCTGTGTAAACATCCATCCTGGTGATGGCTGTGAGCTCCTGCTGGGTGCTGCAGGCACAGTGGGCTGCAGTGGGCAGCTCTGGTTCCCGCTCCTGTACAAGGAACTCTTGGCAATCTGCTTTTGATATTACTTGCTGCATCCTGGGTGCATTGAAACTACCTTACTCATTTCTATACACTCATCTTCTTATCATTAATTTCTTTGGATGAAAACTCCTAAAAAATTGGCCCGAGCACTGGCAATATGAATATAAAAATGTTCATAAGTATTTATTGAATAGCACTCAACCTAGCCCTGAAAATATCACGAGTGGAGGTGTATTTACACCTACATGGCAACCAGAAGACAATCCTGCTTTACTAGTCCATCCAAAATGAGGTGCAGTCAGTGCTGCAGTGCACACACAGCTCCCCTCAGTGCAGAGGTGCCCCTGGGACAGTGCTGCAGAGCAAATCCAGCAGAGCAGGGCTGTGTTTCATGGGTAACACCATTTACATCTCCTGTCAGCTCCCTGGCCACAGCATTCCACCTGCTGGAGGAAGCAAGGACATACCTGACAATCTGCTGTGTGAGTTGGAATTCTTGGCAGCACCAGCACCTGCTGATCCTAGGCTGCAGGATGAGAAAGGTGTCATTTTCCATCCTGATCGTTTTGGACAGGAGATGGGTGCCTGTCCTCCCCAAACAGGGCAGCTGAAACCGAGGGAGTTAGTAACCTTGAGCTCCACAGCCTTCAGTTTGGGGAGCACCTGCTGAAATCCTTTAGGATTATGAGGAAAATGAGTGTTTTGCAGAGAACTGAGCCCTGCGTGTGGTACTGTTGGCAGGCAGGACTGCAGCACAGCACAAAACTCTCCTGAACACAGCTTTTGGAGCTGCTCTTTTTAAGGTAGACTTCACTCTCTGCAAGCAGCCAGCCAGAAGGCAGAGTGTTTTCACACTCTCAACAATTTCTAATTGCTGGCTAATGATGGATTGTTCAGAGTGGAGTTGTTTCCCACAGGGTTGCAGTATGAACAGGCTTCTGGTAATGTGAAAATGTCATAAAAATGAGAGTCTTAGGTTATGGGGTTCTTTCAGGTCAACAAATTCCCTGTCCTGGATAACATTTTGCTTGAATTCCATTTTGAACAGATAGCAAAAATCAGTGGAGTTAGAAACAAGGAGTCTGGGATGTGGCTCTTGTTTACACTGTGTGTAAGCAATGCAAATTATCTTTAAAGGGAATGAATATTCTATTTGCATCTACTTTACACTGCTGGACTGGTATAAAAAGGCTTTTGGGAATCCTTAAAGAAATTTTCAAGGATATTAAGGGACAAATATTGTATTCACTTTCATTTTTGTGAGTTATGAAGCCAAACTTAACAGGCGTTATCTTTAAACTTCCCTTCCCCAAGGTAAAATACACAAAGTCCAACACCAACAATAAACAAAAGCAAATTGGATTTTGGAATCCAAACGTCACCCAAGTAGTTTGTCAGGAACGTTGTTGTAAAACTGTGTGTGAACGTGTGTNTAAACAACCTGCTTCTGAATTATAGAACTTAATCTTAATTTCCAACTGAAATCATGTCAGAGAAACAAGATTTCTATTTCAATCTTACATGTTGGGCTATCTATATATTATAGATATAAAAATAAATGTGAAATATGTATTCTAATGTATTCTGCAGATAGAAGNGGTTATCTGAAAAGATCAGCAATTAAATGCAGAGGGGATGTGTCATGGGCCTGGTGTGAGGCTCTAATGCTGTGTTGGGATGATTATGGAGCATGTCCCTCAAGGTATTTTTGTCTGTGATTTCATTCAGTCTAGTTTCTAGTGCATCAAGAGGCAGAATTATTTCTGTCAGAAATGCCTGATTAGAAAAAGTGAATATATTAAAACACAATTCTTCTTTCTCCTCTGATGAAACTGAGAAGCAAAGTCTGCCTTCTGAAAAAAAAACCCCAAACAATATATCCACCAAATCACTCCAATTTGGTTTATGTGGCAAACTAAGTCAAAAATTTGTTAACCATCAAGATACAGGACTGAATCAGAGCACCAGTTCAGAATTAGGAAGTCCAACCTAAGAGATACCGTAATTTCTTAAGGAAAAAAAACCAAAATCTTTTCCACAGATGAAGCTAAAAAGGGCTTTTTGAGTTAGCTGTCAGACAAAATCCATCAGATCAATTACATCTTTGGTCATTATTTTACACTTTGATAACATGCACTAGAGGTTTTGGGTTTTTTTAATGAATAAACCATTGTCTCTTTTTTTTTTTTTCTTAATTGGCATGTATTATTTCTGAGCATTAAATAGTTGCTTTTATGCCCACCTGAGGTGACTGCATCTCAGCAAAGTAGGAAGTGTTTAGTATGTAAACTGTGTGTTTGTTATTTCCCAGTCCTGGGGGACCAAGTGTGGACTGTGCTCCAAGGAAAGTTTATGAATAATATATAGTATGAAAAGAAGGTGATATTTCTCTTACTTAAAACAAGTGCAGTCTGATACTGTACCATTTGCATGGATTACTAGTGTCTTTCAACACCTAATTTTCAGAATATTCACACGTTTAACCACTTCATCCTATTCCCATAACCTCCCATCTTTTTGGTACTGTGTAATACTGAAATAAACCAACCAACCCTAAACAACCTGCTTCTGAATTATAGAACTTAATCTTAATTTCCAACTGAAATCATGTCAGAGAAACAAGATTTCTATTTCAATCTTACATGTTGGGCTATCTATATATTATAGATATAAAAATAAATGTGAAATATGTATTCTAATGTATTCTGCAGATAGAAGGGGGAGGTTAGTGGCCTTATGATTTATCATTAAATGCCCATGAAATACCCAGTAATATATGTGTGTAGCCCTGTAAATTCTCAAATATTTAGTAAAATAAAATAAAATAAAATAAAAAACAGCCTGAGAACTGATCCCATCAGTGCCGTGACTCCCAGTTCAAGCCCTGTTTAAAACCAAACCCCAGATCTTTTTTTTGCAGCTATGATTCTTCCTGAGCTGTTAGTGAGCTGAGCTGCCTGAGCATCAGAGTTAGATGAATTCCTCCCCCGGACCCCATGTGGAATGAACATGACCTGACACGCTGGGATAACAGATGAGGTTCGGGGAGTCATTCTGGAAGAGCACAAGGGCTGGATTTTCTGATGCTCACTTGGTGTTTTCCTTGGCTGGGGCAGCTCTGCTTTCAAGTCTAGTGGCAGGATGGAGTGATAATTGGGCGTTGATGAAAGGCATCCATCACCATCCCATTGTGATTTGGTTTAAAGTGGAGCGGGAAGATGTTGTGAAATAAACCCTATGGGTTTGGGGATTGCACTTTAAAAGCTCCTTCCTTTCAGCCCAAGTGTGAATCACCCCTTAAATCAATAGACCTTATGGAAGCTCTAGGATTACCTGAAAGAGTTTTGAAGAGTTTGTCAGTAAGAAAAAATAATATATTCTCTTTTCTAGCACATATCTCTCTGTGCTCCACATCCTCTAGTGCTTCTGAAGCTCTGCTGTGGACGTTTTTTTTCCCATTATTCGTGCTGGGACAAGCCAGCCTGCTTTGGAAGTTTTGGTCTAGCCAAACCGTTCAGTGGAAGTGTTTTGTTATCAGCAATTTAAATGTGATTCATCTGCAAAGAAATGAAAGCAGAGAGGGAATCGCTTCAGGTTTCATTGATCCCCTGTGTTGATTTATGCTGGTTACTGTAGATCACCAGGAGGAGGTTAACCCTTGCCAGTGGCTCAGATCAAGCACCTGCTTACATAAAAGGTTCTAGAAAGCTGAGGCTGCTTTACAGATGGCACTGCTTTGGTGTTCCTTCCACCACAACCAGCTGTTGGCATCACGGCTGCTTGGCCGAGCACAGGGCTGGTGCCTCTGGTGACTCAGGCTGTCCAGAGCAGACATCAGCCTCACAAATGATGTCACCAGCACTGCAGTGTCACCAACCCCAGGGCAGCTGGGGTGGCAGGGTGTATCTCCACAGAGGACTCCAGCTGATGCTCTAAAGGCAGATGCATTTCACCTGAAACGTGTCCCTCCTGCTCCTCTCCTCCCTTGATGCTGAGCCCACAGGCCACAGACCCATACCAATCTTATTCTCCCTGTGCAGGCATCAGAAATGAGTCTCCTGTGAAGTGCTTTCACCCCAGTGCACAGAGGCAGAACAGGAGCACTCTCTGTTTCTGCTTTTCCACACCCAGCCTGACAAACCTTCTGAGGCTCCCAGGGGTAAACAGCCCCTGAGTGGGAGTGTCTGGCTCCAGGGTGGGATCTCCTGGGTCAGGGAGGTGGTCCATGTGTGATGGTTAAAACAGATACTCCTGCATGTCAGGAGGCTCAGAACACAAGGGGTTGGTTTCATGGAGAAGCTTTGTGAAGAGGAGGGATTATCACCTTAGGCTTTTGTTCTTGTGCTCCCACACTACAGAAACCCAGCTGTGTGTGAAACCCAGGGAGAAGTTTATGACTGGGAAGCTTGGCTGATCAAATGAAAGAGCTCAGTAAGGTGGCAAACCAGCTGGGAGTTGTGCTGCAACCTGGAGAACACAGATGTGGGGAAAGGAGTGAGCAGTGCAAGGGTTACACAGAAGGAATATTTCCTTTTTTACTCTTGAGTGCAAAGTGTCTGGCCCCTTCCCTCTCCATTCTCTTTCTCTTGTCATCCATCTTCCCCTTTTCTCACTCAAACTCTTCTCTTCAACCTCCTCCTCTTTGATCAGTGTCCTTGTTTTTCCACTCTGGAAGTATGATCAACATGCCTGGGAATGGGTGGTGCAGGCTGTTGGCTACAGTCCCTCACTTATTTTGGCTACAAAGGCAACAGTTAATTCTTGCATTCCTCTGCCTCTTCCTCCCTAATGAACACAAACCACTTTGAAAATTATGAAATTAATTAATGATGCCACAAGAGTTCTGCCTAATTTTGCTTCATTAATATTTTAGACTAATTTCAGCTTTGGCCAGGGGCTGAAGTTACCTGTCAGGGTCATCTGAGTCAGAGTTTTAGCTTCCAGCTTTCAGAATCCAAGGATCACCTGCTTTGGGGAAAAAAAAAAATCCCTCCACAAACAAAACAAAACCCAAACCTTTGTGCAATGTTGTCAGTTCTTTCATGGACAAATAAATAAAAATAAGGCTTTCATATATGACTTAAGTTTTTCCCAACTGTTCTGGTCCTTCGGAAGTGGCTGAAATGTGGAGTGACAAGCAAAGTTTGAATAGTTTGTATAGCTCTGAGCAGGGGATCTTCTTAAATATGTTGACCTCCAAATTTTCTCTGACAAGAGGGGGAAATAAGCCCTGCCTGAATTCTGGGCTGACTTACATGTCTTGGCATGAACTTGAAATGTTCACTTGGAAATAATTCCTTAGCTGTTCTCTAGAGGTAAGTGTATGGTTTCTGTGCCTAGGCATGCTAAGCCTTGGCAATTGTGTTTTTATTTATCTGTACTGGGGTTTATTATATTCATTTAGGTGATAATATCCTGCTTGTATACTGCATGTAGGTTGTTGGGTTTGTTGGGTTTTTATTCTGGGCTAGCAGAGACATGATTTCTGTTCCTCCCTTCAGAGGGAAAAGGAATGTAGGGAGAGAAACTCTCCTGCAGTGACATTTCAGATCATGGGAATGGCTCTGGAAGAGTGTGCTCTGTTTTGCCCAAGAATCAGGGTAAACTTACTATTCCTACCTTTTGGTCCTAGAAATAGTAAAGGATTCATCACCTTTGATTACTCTGAAGCATCATTTTAAAAGGATTTCAACCTGAAAAAAAAAGATTCGAAAACTACCGTACAAGTTTGAAGGAGATCTCCTTCAAAGAAAATGGAGTTTTTCTCAGCAGTGTGAGCAGTTTTGAGGAAAGCAGCATTCAGAAATCAGAATCAGGTGATCATGTGGTGCTTGTGTAATACAGTGTTTACATTTGGGGTCATTCACAGATTAAGAGGAAACTCCTCACACTGTCATGTGTGTTTTCCTCTTCAACCTACCCATTTCTCTGTGTGTTTACTACAGTAGGCAGGCTTTTACTCATAAATGATTCAGACATCCTACATAAGTCCATTATGTCACTGAATTTCTGTATAACACAGAACAGAAACTTACCATGTCATTTACTTTATATAATATATATTTTCTTTTTGAGGCTTAGAAAAAAATATCAAAATCAGATTTAATATTTCATATGACAGAAAATCTCACCCCATCCTCTATTTTAATAATGATTTGTCCACCTCCTTGTAAAAAATGTGCAGCATTGAGAAAGGCTTTACAACAGCTTGCTCTTGATGTGACTTCATTGCTTTGTAAAGTCAATCCCAGCCTCAAATGCAGACCCCCAGCTCCCGAGGCAGTGAGCAGTGCTAGAACTAAAGCACATCTCCCACTTGGATTCATGCTCCATGTCAGCACTGCTACATCATCCCATGTGCCTCTTCTTAGGTTTTTTTCCCCCCCATTTGATAGTCTTTAAGGAGAAATATGTTCACCCACTTAAATATCTTAAAAATAAGGATGACAAGTCCTGCCTAAATAAACAACAGATGCTCAAGTATACCTTGGGGTGAATGCATCAGTCAGAATAATCATTATCACATAATATGCAACCACATTATCTTCATCTGTTCCTGTGGAGTATTCCCAGGAAATTTAGGCAACATATTTCATCCTACCAGGAGATGGTCGGGTTCAAAGCAGGCTCATCAAATCTCCACATTGCCTTTTTCTGAAGAGATGAAACACATCAACATTCTTCTAAAAGAAGCAAAAACAAACAGCATGGGAAGCAGAGAAAATAAACTTCAGCATCATTTCACAATGTTTTTTCTCTGCCACGGCGAAGAGGATCTCACAATGGCAAGTTCAGGTTGAGATTTTTGAGAGGTATCCTGTGCAAATGTGAAGGGGCTTCAGGATCCATGAGGACCTAGTTAGAATTTTGAGTTCATAATCTTCACTGTGAAATTCAGATTGGGATCCTGAATAAACTGTGGGTTTTCCTTCCTTTATAATAATAAGGCTTTTTGCCTATTTTTATCCTATTTCTTCCCTCTGATTTCCTTGGAAAGTGAAAATATGTCTTATAACCAGTCTGGATACTCAGTCTGGATACTCTGGATGTTCAGTAGGTTCTTTGTGCCCAGTTCTGCTCTCATTCAGGTCACTGATGTCCATGCAGTTATGCCAGCTTTGCACAAATACTGTATGATTACAGTAAGATGAAAAGATGTCAGTATTTTTCATGGCAAGCTTTGTAGGTGCAAAAGGGTTTGTGAGAGGAGAAATAAAGAGGAAGGAGAGCAAGATACTATAACAGAGAGTTATGTATAATTGAAACGAGTGTCCTTCAGCCAGAAGCTTTTCTCTGTACCCAGATGCCACCCAAGAATGAGGAGCAGAACAGGACAGGGATTCTGTCTTGGAAAGCAATGGAGCACGTAAGAACTGAGAGTTGAGAGCAATTAATGTCTCTCAGTAGGAGTGAATTATGAATGAAAGACAATGGCAAACAGGATCAGTGTGAATCCTGGTTAGGAGCTAACCCAGATACCAAGCAGCAGCAGACAAGCACTATTAGTTCTCTACATAGCACTGCTGTATTAGATTAGCCCATCAGCATCATCAGCTGTACTTGAAAAGGATGCAGATACATTTCCAATTCCAAACAGCCCTGAAGATCAACTTCAGAGCATCCAGCTTATCATGTAAGTTGCAAGGAGCTCACTCAGTTCCTGTGAACAGCTTGGTTGATGGAAGACAGCCCCAAAGGGCAAGATCACTTGGAATCATTGGAACAGGATTTCAGCTCTTTCTTCAGGACAAGAAGTCCAGCTCCTGGAAGAACTCTCATCTGCTTCCCATTCTCCTGTGAGTCAAAAGAGACCATTTATTTGACATTGCCCTCAGAAAACACATGGCAGTGTGAGCAAACACAGCATGCCTGAGAGGTTCAGAAAGTTAGATGCAAAAATCAATGTATAATTTTAAATGTTCTTTTATAGCAACGTGTGTTTTTGAGTTCCTCTGGGCAGAGCTCAGTTTGAAGCAGCAGTAGATGGGCAGTTTGTACAAGATAGGTCAGGTGAAAATTCAGAGTAGGTACAAGGAATATTGGCTGTCCAGGGTATCCATCCATCCATCCATCCATCCATCCATCCATCTGCCAGAGCTCAAATATGTCAGGTCTTGGATCAAAAATACACTTTCTTTTTAAAGTTTTATGTCTCCATATTAAATTCAGCTGACAACTGTGTGTTACTCAATTTGTTACTGTCATTTCATCTGTAGCATGAAAATAACACCTCTTAAAAAAAATATATCAAAATGTGAAATGGGGCACTGGATAAATATGGAAATAAAGTTAATTTTATTTCTTTTTATTTCTGCACAAGGTGTGAGTATCTTTACCCACACAGAGAATATTCATAACTATTCAAACACACGTACAAATGTAACTCATGGTATCTGGCAGATATTTTCCCATAGGGTTTATAATTTCTTTCAGTGTTGTAGGCACCTCTTTTAAAGAAGCAAATATGCTGCAGCTGCACATAGCCTTTTAAAATTAAATGGGCTTTCTTGAGTCACTGTTTTATTTTAAACTACTTCTGTAACTGGACCTTCTCAAAAAAGACAAATCAATTTATTTTTGCTTTCATTTCACTTTAGAGGTAGGTAATAGAAATGCAGAATACAAAAAACTTTTATTTTTTGAAATTGAAAAAAAAAATTAAGAAGCCTAATTATAGCCAAAATATTCTTTGAGGTTTGTTTTGCTTTTTCAGTCTTGATGGTTACTGAAATGGGCAAGTTATTAAAACCCTTCAAGTGAGAGATTGCAGAGTATATAGCAGCCTTGATGAGACTTCCAGAACTGCTCCACAACACACAGCTATATTATTTTGAACACATTTCTTGATGTTCAATTCTCTCCACAGCAGCAAGAAATAGAAAATATCAGCATGGGAGACTTTGTGTAGCATGAAATACTGGCAATGCATTGATGAGTCAAAACATTCAATTTGCTGTAGTCAAGGTGAATTTAATTTGGGGGAATACATTCAATTTATGCTTTGTTACGTTGTTCCTTCCCTGATAGATAATAAAGTTGTCTTTACTTATTTTTCAAGAAATACTTCAGTTCTGTAAAAACATAACACTTCCTTCTGTTCTTTATCTGTGCTGAGATCCCTTTACACTTCCTTGGCTGTAAATGGCATTTTACAGCCTGCACTGCCAAGTGCCTGAGTGGGGTTTTGGAGGCAAGTGAGGAGAAAGCTCATTTGGCTAAACAGTGTCAAATGTTGCTGAACTCTGCCACCACACACCTCCTCACTGACACAGAGTCTCCGTCAGCCTGCAGACAATCAAAACAGGTTGAATTTACAAGCCNGTTTATAATTTCTTTCAGTGTTGTAGGCACCTCTTTTAAAGAAGCAAATATGCTGCAGCTGCACATAGCCTTTTAAAATTAAATGGGCTTTCTTGAGTCACTGTTTTATTTTAAACTACTTCTGTAACTGGACCTTCTCAAAAAAGACAAATCAATTTATTTTTGCTTTCATTTCACTTTAGAGGTAGGTAATAGAAATGCAGAATACAAAAAACTTTTATTTTTTGAAATTGAAAAAAAAAATTAAGAAGCCTAATTATAGCCAAAATATTCTTTGAGGTTTGTTTTGCTTTTTCAGTCTTGATGGTTACTGAAATGGGCAAGTTATTAAAACCCTTCAAGTGAGAGATTGCAGAGTATATAGCAGCCTTGATGAGACTTCCAGAACTGCTCCACAACACACAGCTATATTATTTTGAACACATTTCTTGATGTTCAATTCTCTCCACAGCAGCAAGAAATAGAAAATATCAGCATGGGAGACTTTGTGTAGCATGAAATACTGGCAATGCATTGATGAGTCAAAACATTCAATTTGCTGTAGTCAAGGTGAATTTAATTTGGGGGAATACATTCAATTTATGCTTTGTTACGTTGTTCCTTCCCTGATAGATAATAAAGTTGTCTTTACTTATTTTTCAAGAAATACTTCAGTTCTGTAAAAACATAACACTTCCTTCTGTTCTTTATCTGTGCTGAGATCCCTTTACACTTCCTTGGCTGTAAATGGCATTTTACAGCCTGCACTGCCAAGTGCCTGAGTGGGGTTTTGGAGGCAAGTGAGGAGAAAGCTCATTTGGCTAAACAGTGTCAAATGTTGCTGAACTCTGCCACCACACACCTCCTCACTGACACAGAGTCTCCGTCAGCCTGCAGACAATCAAAACAGGTTGAATTTACAAGCCAAGGGGGGAAAAAAAAAGAAGAAGAATGTGTAAGGAGGTGGAAATTAAAGTCAATTTACACCTTTCCTACCCCTCATGCTCATTATTTTTTTCCTGTTACCACATTCTCTCCCAAACCCTTGGTATACAGGCCACACTATCCTGAGATTTACACAGTTTTTCCTCTGATACTTTTCTTTTTCCACCTCATATATATATATTTCAATCCAGACAACAAAACTTTCTTTCCTCCTCTTCTAAATGAACTGCAAACAGCAGCATCCCAAGCTGTGGTTCCCTCTCTGCTTTGCCCCAGTGCCATTAAAGGTTTCCTGAGTCTCAGAGCAGAGAAGGGACCATGTGAGGCTCTTAACTCTGCTCAGGAAGAGTTAACAGCTCCCCTCAGCACTATAGAACTCTTCTTTACTTATAGGAGGAACAGTTTGATTCTGGTAATAACCTGGCACTGCAGATCTGGAAAAGACATTCATCATGTCTCTCTGCTTCTTGTTTAGTGAGTGGAATTATGCAAAAAAAGGGGGTTTGAAATGCACTTTTTGGCTGATACGTTGCAGAAAGTCTGAGAAGTCACAGAGGACTCTTGTGAATTAGCTTTCTTATTGAAATTTGCAGCTTGTTACACCGAGAAGGGACTCGAAAGAGCAAATAAAACAGTCTGGGTGTAATGACTTAGTGTTTACAGAATATAACTGCTAGGGACTGATTGCATGATACATGACTCCTTTCATTGTGAGCCACAGGACAGGTAGAGGCACGGCAGGCCGGTTTGTTGCTGTATTCAGCTGGAAGGCCAGACACTGCATCATTCTTCTCCGGGACTGGAGGCCTGTGTCCTGCAGCCATGGCAACAATCAGGCAGCCCCACGCCGAGCTGAAACTCCCCTTGTCTCCATCCCCGCTCTCTGCACGAGGGAGCTGGGTGCTCATGAATGATCTATTGAGCAGCAGGGAGAAGTGGTGGCTACAAGGAGCCTTTTTAGCAGAATCTGCCACCACCACACCAACGGGAGTGCAGCTCCACTCTCCTGCTCTTCTAAAAATCCTCAGGTCGCTGCTCAGCTTCACTGGGTGGAATGATTGCTCTGTAGCAATGACTGGAGATAAGAAGGGAAATGTCTGTGTTAGAACTCATTGTTGGTGGAGCTGCAGAAGAGTGGTGACCACCCAGGAGTCCTGCTGGAATCTGTAGGGATGGCAAATACTCCAGAGGCCTTGACAATCAGACCCGAGTCACCTCAGATGAGATTTTGTTGGCATGGCAAGGTCATAGGAAAGCAGTGCAGGCCCTTCTTGATGTGCTACCTGCTCAAATGGATTATTTCGACAACTCACGTGAAATGAGCAGCTAGGATAAAATAAAAGGCTGATGTCAGACATCAGACCTGGGTTTAGACTGGAGGTCATGGAATCATAGAATGTTTATGGCTGGAAGGGAGCTCCAAAGGGCATCTAGTGCAGCCCCCTGCAGGGAGCAGGGACACCCTCAACTAGCCCAGGCTGCTCAGAGCCTTGGCCAACCTCCCCTGCAATAGCTCCAGGGATGGGGCCTCAACCACCTCCCTGGGGAGCCTGTGCCACTGAGCCACCACCCTCAAGGGAAACAACTTCTTCCTGAGATCCAGTCTAAATCTCCTCTTCTCTAATTTAAACCCATTACCCCTCGTCCTTTCACTACAGACTCCTTCATTCAGCAATTTCCCTCCACACGCTTTTTATTCCAAATTTATACAAATCTTAGGTAGAAACATTGAAGTGCTTTCTGCATTTCTCATTCACCAAGATGAAAATCTTCTCAGTATTTTGTACATCTGTTTTCTGCTTCTTTTGCATCACAAGTGGTGTTGAAGTTTGCACCGTGCACACTGAGCGTGCTGGTGTGACTGCACCAGGACCTCTTTTTAAGAGGGTCTCAAGGCTATAAAAATCAATTAGCAGAGGATATTATGTTCAGAAGGACAAGTGAAGATTAATTTAGCAATGGAGTTAATGAGATCTGTGATCACTTTTATCTGGGCTGGTGTCTGCAATGACTGCAACCAGTACTGTGGAGGAAGAACTGTGATGTGAACTCTCTTTGGAGTGTTTTAACTCTGAGGCTTTTAATTAGTTTCATTTTCATCTGGTTTTGCAGTAATGGTGGTTTCTGATTTTAGAAACAAAAAATTACAACAGTCTAATCTTGATTTTGCTAGTGCTGGAGTCATCACTGGGCAATTATATTTAGCAAGAGACATTTTTTGACCAACTGCAGGTGTCAGTGGCTCATCCTTTGGTCTTTCTAGTCCCAGTGGATCATAAAAGTCTGACCTGCTCTTTTAGTGTGAATGCCTGTGATCTCATGAAAATAAGATATCCACTCACATGTCTTATCATATATAGAACCTCTATAATAATCTCCCAGGAAATTAATTGTAACAAGCTTGTTAACTTCAGGTGAGTAATTGTAAGATAAAATTTGTGCCATGGCCAACAGCAGCAGGTCAGGCTTAAGAACTCAGAGTAGTTTTCTGTACATCACTCTTCTTGTTATTTGCTTCTCCATCTAATTCATTCACTCATGCTGTTCAGAAAAAAAAATAAATCTTACTGAATAGTTCCTACTAATAAGTTTGTCAGGGAATAGAAAAAATAATTGACTTTCAGTTTACTGTTATACTGATTTTCATTATTAATTTAGGAAAAGCATAGTCAGAATTCTAGAATGTGAAGCTGTGGATTTCTGTGGACAAACTAATAAAAGCAAAAGTTGGAGAAAAAAACCAAACCCCAGTGCATAACATTACTGGGAACAATGCACCAAAGAGGAAAAATAAATTTGGCTTCCCTACAGTCATTTTGCTGCTGCTCCTTGGCTCTACCATTTTGATTAAGTATCAGACTCTATCTGGTGTTTAATGGCCCTTTTGCCTGGTAAGAAATAAATGTATTGTTTTTATAATTGAAACAAAGTAAAAATTACATTTGACTTTTTTTATTAGCAGTTACTTTGGAAGTATTGCAATCTTTCAGCTGTAAACATAAACATATGAAGTACCAATATTTTACTTGCTTGACAAAATACCTTTTAATTTACCTATGCAAGCTAGTGTCAGCAATTCCAATCAGAAAGGCTTCTTGGAAAGAAAAGCTTTTCAGAATAAAAAGATTTTTTTTTTTCCTTGGTGCAATTATGCAAAGGATGATGTGTCAGGAAAACACCCCTGACAATGAACCTACAAGGGTAGCTGTAGCTACCTTTGGGTTGAAAGGTAGCTTTCAGGTGGCTGTAGAGAGCAATAGGGTCTCCCCTCTTTAGCCTCCTCTTCTCCAGCCAAACAAGTTCCTGGTAAGACTTGTTCCCCTGTGCTGCTGAACGACTGGAGATCCCCCTCAGCCTTACTTCTTCATCTGAGCATCTTCCAAGGACACTTTGGATGCTGAAGCCAACCAAAGGCAAGAATCCCCACACCTATGGATGTAGGGATGGATGGGTGGGAGCTCTGCATCCCCCGTGGTCCTGTCTTGATGCCCTCTGCACCACACGTGTGGCACTGGGGACTGGGGACACCGTGGGGCTGTCCTGGGAATGCCCAACTTGCAAGCCTGAAAAAGGGGAAGGTTCACTTTTACAGAGGAGTTTTCTACACAGGAGCTATACATCAGCATCTGGGCTGAGGCTGAGGCACACGAGGGGGAAAAAACCATGTGTAGCATGGTAATAATTATAAGAACAAGCCTATTAAATAAATGAGCTGTGTCTAAGACACAACTGAGGAAAAAAAGCGTGTTAAAAATGATGGTCTTTAGACTCAAAGACAAAAGAAAACGTTTTGGTTTGCTGAAGGAATAAGAGTATTAAACAAATATCAATCTTTATACCCAGTCTATCAATGAAATATGTAGATTAAAATCCGGAGTGCTACTAGAGCACCAGTGAAACAATCTGTTGTTTCTGCTCATTCATTGGTGCTATCTTTTAATTAAATTTAGATTAACATGCTAGCAAATGTAAGAAAAAATGATTCGGGAGTTTAGCCTGTTCTGTAAAGCAGAGCAGAATGCAAAGTGTGGACTGATATGGATTTTACACCATTTTATAACGAGGAACCCCTTCTTCTCAAATCAAAAAATCAAGATTTTGGATGTTTTTACATGACCTCATTGCCAGGAGGGTGCAGAGAGGTGGGTGAGGCCTCTGCTCCTTAGGCACTGATGGCAGAAGCAGGGGATGGGCTGGAGCTGCAGCAGGGGAGGTTTAAATTGTATATTAGGAAGAAATTCTTTCCTGAGAGAGTGGTGAGGCCCTGGCACAGCCCAGGGAGGGGGTGGAGTCCCCATCCTGGAGGTGTTTCAGAAACAAGTTGACTTGGTGCTTCAGGACATGCTCTGGGACTTGTGGAGAGGACTTGTATGCATTTAGGTGTTTTTTGTTGTTGGACTCAGTGATCCAGGAGTTTCTTTCCAACCATGATTATTCAATGATTCTATAATCATTTTCCATGTATCACTGCAGAAATTGGCAATCTTATATTCAAATACAGGGCTTTTTATTAGTCCGTGACTGTCCAGAATGGTACAGGAAAAAATAAGTCACAGATGCCCTGGCCTTTTTGCAGTGTGCCAACTGGAATTACTGCGTGGTTATTGTGTATTTAACAATGCAGCTCCTTGGTGCTGCTGCTTAGAATGAGCACTTTGTTCTCTAGCAGGTATGGATAGTTTTAATAAAGCCTTGCTTTCAAAGTAGAAGTCATAATGAAGTATAGCATTGTGTAATTCACACACATGCTCCCCAGATCTCTACACCAGTACTATTTGCTTGTGACTATTTATTCAGTTGCTTTCAAATGGCTCTGCAGTTTATTAGTTGCCTTCCTTTATGTACTCTTAAAGATTTTATGTAGCTTGCCATCCTTCCAGTTCATTTTTATTACTCTGCTGTGCTCCTATTATTACAGCTGGTGCAGAGTAGGGCAGCTCTGTACACTGACTTAATCTTTATTCACATACTTATTTAGTCTTGATCTAGTAGTGGAGGGATAGATGCAAAAGTGATGAGAGTTTGGTTTATCCTTTATTATGGGATACCCAGAAGGAAATACAGCTTTGATCTACTTCCTTAGAAAGCTAATCCTGATGATTATGTGGAGATAGGTGCAGTGGTAGCTACAGGGATATACAGCTCTAATCTCTTGCTGTTGAATACTTAATCCAGTAAAGATTCTTGGCAGGAAGATTTAAGAAAGAACAAAATAATTAAACTGTTCACAGGCATTGTTCTCAGGAATGCAGATTTAGTAGCTGACTACTCCAGTATCTCTCTTCTGGTTGTTTGTTGTTGTGGTTTTTATAAGGGGACACTTGAATAAAATTGCATCATTCCACAGCAGTGTCTTGGGAAAGAAGCTAACAATTGCAGGCTGTTAAACACTCCCAGGTCCAGCTCCCACTTTGCAGCAAGCAGACTAGAGGAAATTATCCTCTAGATCCTTTTTACAGATATTCACACCCATCCCAGTGGAAAACCTGGTGGTTTGGACTGCACACTGCTGGGCTGTGCTCTGCTTCAGCCTCTCCCCTGGTATGTCACTGATGTGAAAGGCAGTCTAGAGGGAGGGCTTAGCTCCTCCTGCCCCCTTCTTCCTCCACAGACTAAGTTCTTCTCAGGAGTTGTGCAAAGAGAATTCTTTTGGTCAAAGATCGGAACAAGGAATTGACAAAAGTTCAAAGAATAGGTATAAATCTGAAATTATTTTTCCCCCCTCACTCCAGCTCAAGCAATACTCTTTCTCATTTGTTTTGCTTTGTTTACCTTTCAACGATTCAATTCGATCCTGTAACTTCATATGGAAATTAATACAGGAATGCATTCTAAATGCAATATATTCTCCCTCAAAGTACAGATTGCTGTGGCTTGCATATTGCACTTCAGGCTCATACCTTGACTCCGTGGCTGGTATTAATACTTTCCAAAGCTCATTTATAACAACTCAGGCTTTATTTTCTTCCTCGTGGCTAAAATTCCCCATGTGAAGTTTGTGTGTCACTTAAGATCCAGTCTTTTAACTTTGAGGTGATGGAGTGACACCTTGTGCTACCTTTTTCTTCCCCCTATTCCTCACTAATCTACTCACAGACACTGATTTGTGTGAGAGGCTGTGAGTGTTATGTCAGGTGAAATGTTGGGAGATAATGTTTAGGCCACGGGAGTAAATAAAGAATGCTTTAGTACCAAGGGGAGTTTTGTTATTTCTGTCCTTGTATGTTAAGCAGCTATCTTTTTGAAAGACATTAGGGTTTACATCCCATGGTAAATTCAGAACCAATATTATTAAGCTATTAAATAACCTTGTTTTTTTATTGCTGATGTTCTTTCATTGAAATGTCAGGCTGTCTTTATGAGAAGAATGAGTTAGCAATGAGACAATATAAGAAATTGAGAATGTTGCTGAAGTACTTTGCTCTAACAGTGAGTTTTAAGTGGGAAGGATGTTGCACCCCTTTAGTCTATCCTTCTAACAGCATTAAAAATCAAGAAAGGTAGAAGGAAAAGACTGTGCACATAGTAATTTTCTCCTCACATAGATTATGCACATGACTGAATCTGAGAGTAAATCTTTCCCAGATCTCCCATCTTAGGTCTTGCAGGTGAGGCACAGGGCATGAGGTCACCTGCTCCTGTTTGCTGCTCTTTGATGGAATTCCAGTTTTGCTACTGACACGGTCATGGCTGACTCAGACTGGCAAATAAAATACAGTTATCTCCACTGGAGGCGTGAAAGGCAGCTCCTCACCTGAGCTACAGGGAACTCCACAGTCAATTTATATATATATATGTATATATATGTATGAGTCCAAATTCATTCTTCCTCTTTAATTACGAGTGATTCATATTTGAGTCCCATCTGCACAGAAAGCTTTTTTCAACACAGGTTGAAAAAGATGTGACTTTAAGATAAATAAGTTCTCCCTCTGCCCTGGAGGGACTCTCATTTGGAAAAGAAATACAGATGTTTACTTTCTTGCTTTGCTTTCTTCCTGTTTTGTCCTTGTTATGTGCAAAGAAATTGCAATTAATTCAGCATTTGCATGGCATGCTGATGTCTAGATGTCACATGTACCACATCTGTTTGAAACGACACCTTTATTTCTACTGAGACAAAGCCAGGAGACAAGTAGGTGCTTTCTAGAACAAACTCCTTGGTCGTGTGCTTGCCTCCTACTCCATGGCCTAGCTGCAGCTGAGCCTGATTATTAACTTGCCCCAGCTGGGCTGTCAGCTGACCTCATTAGTGGCCTTGGCTCTGCTGGGAGCACTATAAATGAGCCAGGGCTGAGGCTGGGAGGGTTTCTAGCTGCTGGCCTCCTGACCATGAGGAGCTAGGCCTTGCCACCCCGAGGAATGAGGCCTCCCCGCCTTGAGGAACCAGGCCTCACCCTGCTCCCCTGCTCTGCCTCCAGGTACAGTGCCCTCAACCTCTGGGGTGGGTGTAATCTTGAGAGTGAGGTGAAAACCTTGAGCTTCTGGAGCTCTGTCTTCAGAGAGCCTTTCCCTAGCTGAGAAGGTGGGGAAGGGAAACCCAAAACTCATTATTTTGGGGCTCTGTTCAAAGCAAAGAGGACAGGAGAAGCTCTTAACACCATGCTGAGTAGAATTGCCACTGCTCTTCTGGGCCTGTTTGCCCTATGTCAAGAAGGGATCTCCCCAGCCCTGTCTCCTCTCAACTGTCTAGGTTAAAGTCTGTGTGTTGACCTGTGTCTCATGGTCCTTCAAATAGAAGATATCTTGAGTGGAGCTGTGCCCTTGCCTGTTTACACTGCTATGCACAGCAGTGGAGAACTGGAGAGTGAACACCCTAAGCTGGGGTACTTCAGGCAGTCTCTGGAGGGATCTCAGGCAGGCTTTGGCTGACCAATAACTGAGGCTTCCCAAGTACTTGGTGCTCTTGCTGGCCTCTCATAGGTGGAAAAGACTTATTAGCTGCTGTGAAGTTGAGCTGGGTGGTGGTGGTGAACAGAAAAAGTGACTTTTCAGGTTGCCCAAGCAGGCTCTCAGCCCATGCATTGGTTTTGGTTCTTTGGTCTCTACTGCTGTTGCAAGGTGGGCACAATTGACCACAGCAGTGTCTCTGAGGTCAGATTATTTCTTTCTGGTGCCTTTGACTGACCTATTGGATGTCACCTATTGCTAAACCAGGTCACAGAATTCTGAAAGACAAATGTGTAACAAAGCTCTCCCTATTATTCAGAACAAACAAGTAACTAGCTGGAAACTCTGATCTTGACCCAGTAGTTAAGTCTACAAGTCACTTGCACTAAATAGTTCTGTGTGTAGCAGTTTCACCTCCATTAAGTCTTTAAGCCCTCTCTGCTCTGTGCCTTTCCCTCTCAGTCTAGCACAGCATTTCTGCAGCTTCACGAGGAATCAAATCAGGAAATGGCATGGTAGAGATTGAATCTTTGCTTTGTTGTCAGCCAGAGTTTTGATTCTCACTGCATGGATTTATGCTGTCCAGGGTGGTGGTTGAAAGGTGCTGCTCCTTCTCCTGTGTTTTACAGCTTTAAGGTGTAGCTCTGTGGCTGACTTAACCTTATTGTTTACCTTGACATTAGCCAGCTCTGTGACAAGCTCTGCCAGAAGGTCTTTGTGGACAATTTAGGGAAATATGGCCTTGATGGGTGGGTTACAAGTCAAAAGAAAAGCTGACTCTGCTTTTTGGGCTCAAAGGGGAGCTGCCAGTAGCTCAAAGTGGGTTGACCATGGTTACGAGTGGCACTGCTCAGGGACTGATGCTGTAGGACTTCCCAAAGTCATTGAAAACTCACATGATTCTAACCCTGGGTAATGTTGTTATCCAAAAAGTCAGTCCCACCTCTTACGTGTGCACACCATGCTCAGTTTGTAGATAAGAGTTGTTTTTATTGTTCTGTGGCTTCCCAATCACAATTTGGGTAGAAGGAGGAGGGCAGGAATATGTTGGCAGGGGTGATAATGTGGACAAGGCATCCCCTGCATGACATGCCCTTCAGCAGCAGGGATTATGTCCAGGCTACACTGACTTGGGCCACAAGCAACTACTGGGTCTGTCACAGAGCACCCACACCACTGGTGATTGAGTCTGCCATGCTGAGCTGCCTCAGCTCACAGGGTGCATGGACACCTCCCTGGAATCCTGGCAACATCTGAGAGCTCTTTAGATCAAAGGCAGCACTTTGCAGAGCGTGGGGAAGGGAGGAAGTTGGTGCAGTTGTCAAATCACTGGTGTCCCTTTTGTTCCCTCTGCCCTTTTGGCAGGAACCTCCCAGAGTGGAGTCCTGAGGTCACTGGGATTGCCATTTCTCAGCTGCCATCCACTGAAGCCAAGCAAATGGGTGTCTGTAAGCAGATGACTAAACCAAAATGCATTTTCTGAAGAGAGTTGAGACTTGAAGTGCCACCAGGGCAGAAAGATTAGTGATTCCTCTCTATGCTCCCAGCTGGAGACAGGCAGGGTGAAAAACTTGTCATTGGAGACCTATCATTTAATAAACTAGGGAGAGATCTGATTGCAGACAGAACTGTCCTCTGCTGCTGGCTGCACATGCTGAGAGCAGTAAATACCACGAGTTCATCATCTTTCTTGTGGGATGAAATGCTGATGGCTTAAAATGAGCAGGACTCTTCCAAAACCCCTTCCCAGAGCTGATGGCCACACCCTGAGTGCTGGGACCACACATGAACTCAGAGCAACAAGGCAAAATCAGCCTGGAATCACCACCCAGCTAATGCATCTTGCTGTCAGCCAGGCCTCCTTGCTCTTGGCTTGTCTGATTGTTTTCCCCTAGCCTGCCATCTTGGGTAACTGCATTAAGCTCACCATCTTATTTTGTCTTTAAATTCCCCCCCCCCTCCTGTGGCTGTGAACAGTTGGCATGTGTGGATGCTTTGGGAGGGAATGTAGGATATTGTTCTTGTCACACTGGGCATTTAGCAATGACTTGAATGCTTTTTCTCACTGTCCTGCACATAGATCCCCTGGCTTGGAAATTCTCAAATATGAGTGCAGCTGTATCTGATGGAGATTGAGCACCCCAGTTTTAACAGCAGGGGGAAGGGGTGCTCTGCTGGGCTTTGGTGGAGAGCAAAGACTGAAATCAGAAATCCCCAGGGCAGTTAAGCCTTTGCCTGGGACAAGCCTTGTGCAAAGGCTGGCCCAGCAGGCAGAGGAGACAGCTATGCAGCACTAATATGGGATGTGGTTTTCCTTGGTTTATTTATTCTTTTTGGTGCAGATCTTTCACGAGACAGAAATAACCTTCAAATTAACACATTTTCTTAAGGTGTGTTTGTTTTAAGGGAACCTTTCTGGAGAGAATTCCCCACCCTCCTTAAAAAAAATGAAATAAGAAATTAGAAATCAATTGAGAAGAAAGGGAAACATCTCTGTGTCTTAGAGTAAACATTCCCTGCTGGGCTCCTGGCAGGCCCTGAGCCCACCCCTTCAGAAAGAAATCAGATCCTGAAGCAAACTAGGTAAAGGGGGGGGGGAAAAATCCCAACAAAGCAAAAACAACCAAAGAAAACCCCCCCAAAAAAACCCAGAAAAGAAAAAGGCAGCTGTTAAAACATTTAGGCTCTTCCCCCAGCCTAGTGCTACAGATGTGATCATTCCAGTTGCTTGGCTTGTGTGCTGGAAGCCTCAGACCCTCTGCAAGGAGACATTAAAGAGGATAAGATGGAACATTTCCATCTTTTTCTTGCACACCACTATCCTCTTCATCACTGCCTTCCTCTCCACATTCCTGGAGGACAGTCAGAAGATTTATTGCATCATTTCTTTGGGGGCTGCTAACTGAGTGTGCAGTTGCAGCTTGGTTTAATTAAGAAATCAGAGTGATTCTTTTATGTAGGTCACATCAGTTTTTGATTCTGAATCTCATAAAGTTCTAACCTTTCAGAAAAGTCAGCATTGTATGTATGGCTTTAAAAGAAGAAATTGCTTTCTTAACTGCTTCTGAGCATTGTTTATGCCTGCAAATGCCATTGGCCCTTTACTAGATAAATTGTCAGAGAAACCTTTGTTTCAATGTGGCATTTGGTGAAATCTATATATATTTTTTTTTTTTTATAGCAGAATAAGTGTTTTCAAATAGGATTCTCAAATACAACCTGAGCTCCCAGCTGTTTGAAGCATGGCCATGCTGGAAAAGGAACAAGGGATGGTTGGAGTTTTCTTGCCTTGTCTCTCACCACTATTCACTTCAATTGAAAAATAGATAAATACTCAGAGGCCATCAACATTGAGATCCTGGCTCACACATCTGGAATTTTAAAAAACTCTCTAAATCCCTGACCTCACTAAAAGGGAGGAGCCTGCTGTCTGTGATGCTCATACATGTATATTTGTTTAATATACACGTGTGCTGTGAAACCCAGCAGTGTTGGATGTAGAAAGCTTCCTGATCTTTCTCTGACTCTGCAGCAGTTAATGCAGGCTTTGACTAATATTCCTTTAATATTACATTAAAGGGCAGTCACTGCTCAGGAGGGCAGCTGTGTGATTCCCTGAGCTGTGGCTGGATGGCTCTCAGGGCTGTGTGACAACCCTTGCCAGCAAAGAGATGGATAGTCACAAGCCAGTCCCCCATCCATGTTCTTTCTGCTGGACATGTCGCCACGTGGCAGAGCAAAAGCCCACAGTCTGGGAGAAAATCAGATGCAGCAGAAGTGAGAGAGAGGAGGGTGGATGCTGCTGAAAGAGCAAGCTCAGCAGAGCTTACAGCATCTTCCTGAGGCAGGAATGCAGAGCTAGGGCTTTACCACCACCCTGCAGGCTGCACAGCTCTGTCTGTGCCATCTGCAGCTTGCCTGCCAACATAATGAAGTGCTGCTTATTGAAGGAATGCTAGCCCTCCCTACACATCTGTCCAAGGAAATGCTCCAAAAGGCCAGTTTCAGGCTGTATGAAGGCTCCTGCTTTTCTCCCTGGCTCAGGGGAGAACTGTGCTTCTCTGGAGGCTGTTTCTCTGCTCCTTGTGTCACCAGCAGTCCCTGCCTTCCCAGGCTGGCCCTGGGAGACCAGCACTGCAGCAAGCAAAGGTTCTGACTCCAAAGGCAGGCCTCAAAGCTGGATTAGCACATCATGTGGGGTTGGCCAATTCTCAGCTGTAATCACCTGGTACTCTTAGGATTACAGGGAAGGAGAATTGTAGAGCTGAAAAGCATTGGTAGAATAAATATTAAATATCAACCAGCATCACCTTCAAAAATCATGCCCTACCAGAGCTATTAGGGGCTCCTGGGCAGCCCACCAGCATGGAGCAACAGTCTTAGAATCACTGTGGTTGGAAAGGAGCTCTAGGATCATCCAGACCAACCTTCATCCCAACATCTCTCTCTCCACCAGCCCACAGCCTCCTGCCATGTCTGTGCCCAAGATGCTCCTGCCACACACCCAGATGAATTCACTGAGCAAGAAAGGGAGGCCCAAATGGCTTTTGCCAAGCTTGTAATCAATTGTCAGTGATTGTTCAGTACTTCTGTTTCCTTAATGATTGCATTAGTTTGTGGTGAAATGTGCAAATCTGCCCTTACAGGTAAGGACAGTCAAATAACCTCTGCTCGGCTCCTTCTGGAGCCAGGGAAACAAAAGAACAGCTTTGCAACTTTTGTTTCCTATTACTTAGAATTTTATTGCAGGAGGTTTCCCTCCCTTCCCCCATGTTTTTGCAGGAGTCATCTGTGTTTTCCTGCAGCCATCCCATAAACACTTGCAAAAAAGCATCATTTTTGGCAGTGAGATAGGAGTAAGGCAGAGGCTGAGCAGCTCCAGCCAGGCAGGGGCTGCAGCCAGGCTGTCTAGTGGCCTGTGCACTAGGCTGGGATCCAGCAGCTCTTGAATCCTGCTGCTGGCTCTTCCCCCAGCTCGCTGGGTGGCCTTGGGCCTGGGCAAGCTGCAGCCTCTGGCTCACCAGTTGCCCCTGTGGAAAAGGTGGATAATGACATTTGCCTGCTTCCCAGGAGACAACCCTCCTGCCTTGGTGTTTCTGCAGGGCTGCCAAGGCTGGAAAGCTTCCACCGAGCAGGGGGTTCTCTTCACAGGGCCCTGCAGGGGCTGGGCCAGCCAGTGCTGGGCTTGGTTCTAGCAGCCACAGGAGGCAGGGCCCTGCAGAAGGGGAACGGGGGAGGGGGGGTTTGCACTTGCTGTGCTCTCTACTTCACCTGTGCACTGCCCAGCCCCTGCATTTCCTCTGAAAAAAAAAATATATATCAGAGATCAGGAAATAGTTTAATCTCTGTGGCCTATATTTGACATTCCTGCCTTTTTTTTTATATATTATATATATTTTCCTTGTTTATATTCTAAATATTTTTTTATTTTTTTTTACTTAATTTAGTTACTCTCAAGGAAAAAGAGCAGTTAGTGTTTTATCCCTGTCCCTTCCTGGGGTTTATCAGGGGAGAAGACAGTGGGAAACTGAATGCTTCCACTTGGGCTGCAAAAAGAACTAACACACAATTTTCTTTATTTCTTTAACACTAACACAAAATAACCATGATCTAAATCTGCTTTGTCCTCACTGCTCCTTTATCCTTTGGAGCTGCAGAATCTTTGGGTTTCTGATATTTTCTCTCGACCTCCTTGTATTACAAGTGAAATCTCTTGTTAAAAATCACTTTTGTCTCTGAAAACCACTGAGATAAACTGCCCTTCTGCTCTGCAGGCAGGCTGTTCATTTGATGCCTCCTGACTTTATTATTATTTTATTAAACTGGATTTTCCCCTCTGCAGCAGGTGGGAACAGGTGACATGAGCACTCAGCCCTGGGAATTAGGAAGGAGGACCTCTGATGAAATCACTTTAAAAGAGGCCATTTGAATTGTTCTGATTATTTCCAGAGTAGGGATATTTTTTAGGAAGCTGAGTCAACAAACGACTCACTAAAAATGAATGTGAAACAGCAGTAAGAAATAAGTGTGGGGACTTTATTTTATATTTATATATTAAATATATTTATTTTAATTATATATTTATATAAAAATAAATACTGATAAATCTTTGGTTTACTGATGAATCATGGGTTGAGGTCTGTTTAAACAGGTGGTTTGGAAGATGCTTTCCAATAATATAACATTCACAAAAAGCCTGGTCAGATAAATTATTACACTAGAACAAAAGCATAGTCACTGAAAACCCATCTGCTGAAATGACTCAAGTAGTTTTGCCATTAAGGGGTGAGACAATATGTCAAAATATGACAAAATGAGAAAGAAAAGGTAAGCTGCTCTGTGGCCATTTTAAAATAGAAGAACTCTGTCAGGACTGATGAATTAGTTTCCTCTTTGTGGCTTAAATCCTGCCCAGTGTAACTTCTCTATAGGTGGTAATTTTTCTAATTATTCTAATTAATATAGACAATAATATTTTTATTAATATTAAAGAATTCTAAATTATTTTCTAATACTTCCAGAGCATGTGCAGGAAAATTAAAAATGTGTGTGGTTGACAGTTTGGGGAAGCACTAAAGAAAGAATCAAAGGAAATTGATTTTAAAAGTCCCTTTTTTTCTTTTATTTTTAATGTGTGCCTTTTTCAGAGGTAAAGCCAGTTAATTTTTCAGGATCTTAGGCTAACTGGATTCACAGCTATAGCTAAAGGTTTTTTACTATATCAAAATGTAGAAGTCTTTGTTGATTATATTAAATACCAGTTAGAATAGGGTTTCAGGAGAGTGCCCTGGCATTTAATAGGTAAAAATGTTAATATAACAGGATTTTTAATAAGTGCATTCTAAGACATACTGCTGCTTTGGTTACTGCCAGAGTGGGATTGATAAATCTGATTCAAACTGATAAAGAAACAGAGAATCAGAGATATTTCAAAGGCAAAAAAGGATTCCTGGGCCTCTGACCTTTATATTGTATTAAATAATCATCAGTTCAGCCACAATAATTGAATGTGTCATTAACCACACATGATTTTTTGATAGAGCAAATGGGCTATTCCAGTGTTTGGCTGTCCTCATGGCAAATACTCTTTTTTTTTTCTCTGTGTAGCCAGAATTCACCCTCAGTTATCACAGGAGACTTGCTGGAACTTGTCCAGGAATTGCTATAAAAATAAGCTTGCTAAATAAACAGGCAATAGATTTCCTAAAGTAGATGATGATGATGATTATTATTATTAGTTTTCAGAGCAGATTATTATAAAGGTAATTTTGATTTTTTTTAATTTTTTTTTTCTCATTGATCCCAAGTCTCTGTGTATGTGTGCTGTTGGAAGATGTGATGTATTCCAGTAGGAAATCAGGGTGTTTTGCTGTGGCTTTTTGCTGGGTTACTGAGGAATAGCTGGCATTTCTCCCCCCAGATTTCAGGTGACTAGAAACACTTTCCCTGGAGTAAATACAAATTTTTTTTTTTTTTTTAATTCTTCTTATCTTGCAGCTGACTTTACCTCAGGGCATCTTTTTGTCTCCTTGGTGGAGAGACATGAAAGCAGGCTGGAGTCTGCTGTGGTCTCTGGCTTCTGCAGATGTGTCTCCTCAGGAGGCCTTTCATTTGCACAGGTTCTGAGCTCCTTCCCTCTGTAACTCTCAGCTAAACCCCTTTCCCACCAAAGGCTGCTGAGCCAGAGGTACCTTCTCAGATGGCTTCCCCCTCCAAGTAGCTCCTGTACAGGGCTGCAGATGGAGTTGCAGGTCAGAGCATCAGGATTTTTAGGCTTTCTTGTGTGGGTTTAGTGTTGTAAAGTGAGCATTGTTCAAGCTTCAGTTATCCTGGAACCATGTTGTGTCTGTTTGTTTACATGCAGCCTCACTAAAGCTCTTTAGGCTCTTTATCTGCTTTTAAATGTCTTCAGATAAATACACCTTCAAATCACATTTTTCCATTCCTCGGGAGGGAAGGTGCTAAACTCAGACGTTCAGCTCAGGATCTGCAATATCAAATAAACCCCCACCAATATCCAAACCCACAGCAGCATCTTACAGTCTCTCTTTCAGTTCTTCCCAATGTTTTTCTACTGTGAGGTTCTTCCTTCTATCTGATCTGAGTGTTCCTTTCCACACAGACCTCTCTGCTGAATTCCTGAGCTCTTCATTCATTCTTGCAGACTCTTTCATTTGCTTCTTCCAGCTCAGTGCTGAGTACTGGCTGCAGTATTCCTTCTGAGCTCTCTGCAGGCTTTCACCAGAGAGAAAGACAAGCCTATAGGCAACTGCAATCACAGGCCTGTAATTAAAGACTTTTCCCAGGGGGGGCTCAACCTCTGGCATTACCACAGATCCTACAGTGCTGGTGGCAAACTGTGTAGGCCCAGGTCCAGGAAGGGTTTAGGCTCTCGTTAAACCTCTTGTTCCATTCAGCTGCAACACTAACCTCTCTGCTGCATTCGCCCTTTCATGCTGGCAGGTTTGCCGGGAGAAAGCCTTTGAAGTGGAGGTACAGAGTGGAAATGAGCAGGGGACCCAGCTCGCTGCTGTTGCTGAGCCTGCAGAAGCCAAGCTGTTGTCACTCATGTCAGCAGTGATTCACTCTGCAGACTGAGGATCCAGACATCTGAGGAAACACAGGATCGAAAAATGAGGTGCTGATAGAGTCTGGGCACCTCCAAAGATTAAGCAGGAGCTTTCGAGAGCCCAGTTTCAGGTTCTTAATTCAAAGTCTCACTTGCAAACATCATCGCCTCCCCAGACCCAGGCCTTGTGATGGTTGTGCTCCTGTGACTCTTGGCTGGAGGGCCTTTACAAATAGCTGCTTTCCCAACTAGCTGCTCAGTCACATAGCAGCACCTGAATATTTCATGGCCTCTGAGGCTGAGGGTTATCATGGAAGCTTAGAAAAGCTTGGATGTTCATCCTTTTCAAACTGCAAGTTCAGTGCAAAAACTACTTTAGATTTTTCTGATAATTACCTTTATTTCATTTCTTGGTAAACACCCCAACCTCTGGAGTGCCACAACAGCAGAGAAAAACCAGACTGATCCCCAGAACCCTCAGCTCTGGCTGTGAGGCTGTCAGGAGGAAAACTGGGGTGTGTATGGAGATTATACTTTCAGGCGCAGACACCATTTGAATAGAATGGTTTCGAGATCACATTTTTGGATATAGTTTCTTTAATGTACCTATGACTCATTTTACAAACATTTGGCAGACATTTCTGCATTACATATGTCGAAATATATGACCTACTTTTACAGTTGAGATGTTAGAAGCTGCAAAAAGCTCAGATATAGCAAAATCATAGGCTCCAAGAAAGCACTAAGGAGCTTGAGTTTTTATGAAAACAATAGAAATATTTTTATTGCTGATCTGCAAAACTGAGTTAATTTCTTTTTTTTTAACATGCCTTTATGAAATGTCTTGCACTTTTAACCTGGAAATACCACAGTTTCCTTCATGGTGACCTCCTCACAACCCTCCGCATGGTCCCAACTGGAACTCAGACTTGAAGCACCCATCAGAAAAAGCCAATCAAGCAGCAGAGAGAAAGAGCAGGTCAAGCAGCTTCCATCCTCACAAACTGGCTGGGCTGGGATTCAAGATAGACACCTAGAAAAGTCACTACTCACATCTCAATAGATAGTGTTGGAATTTCTCCTGAATTCCTCTAACATTTTTCCTTGAAGGTTTTACCCACATTTTTATATTGTCGTCTAAGTTGTGATCTGAACATTTCCAAGTGAGGCTGGATGTGAGGAGCTCATGTGTGCCTCTTGAAATGACACAAAGGGGAAAGAAAGAGCAATAATTCACATTTTTTGTCGTTTCTTTGCTCTGTGTCCTGAGGAGAAAGCAGAACCCTAAGAGCCAAACTCCCAAGACTGACCCAGACCTGAGCACTGCACCTGTCACATCCTGATGCTCCAGCAAACCCAGTGGAAAGGGAAGGGAATGAGTCATTCCTCTGGTCCTTGATCAGAGCATCACAGGGGTTTTCCATGTTTCCAACACCCCAGGCAAGACACACTGTGCATCATTGCTTAGGAAGGTGATGGATGTCATTCTCCTGCAGATAAATACTGGAAGTTTTCAAGCACTTCTTCATACTTTCAAAGTGTCAGAAATAAAGGTCTGGGATGATGTAGGGTGCTGTAGGGATTGCATAGCTTCTGCAGAAATCCCAACCTGTAGTGATTTCTTTGTGCTTCCTGAGAATACACCAAAAACAGGGGCTCTTACCCTTCTGCCATTTCACAGAACCATAAGGGTGGACAAGAACTCCAGGAGCAGCAAATCCAACCTTCTACCCAACACTTCCATGGTCACTAGGCCACAGCACCACTTCTACTGGCCTCTTGAACCCCTCCAGAGATGGGGGCTCCACCACCTCCCTGGGTAGCTTGTTCCAATGTTTAGCTGCCCTTTTATGTTGCTAGGACTTTGAAAAGAGCCACATAATGTTAGGGCTGTTTAAATCCCAAAGAGATAAATCCTGAATGGTTGAGATCTTGTGGGTTTCCTGCACTTCTACCTGCTCACCCTGGTAGCAGGCTTTGGATTTGAACAACTGCTGGCTTTGTTCAGCACTGTTATTCTGGAGAAGGGCATGGTAAAAGCTTAATTTCATTGGCATAGCTAATGGAAAATAACTTGTGTAATTATTTTTTCCTTATAACTAGAATAAGGTTATTGTTATGGCTAGAGTAAAGTTACTTTTTCATTGTTTTCTCTCGTTCCCATTGAATATAGTTTTCATCCGGTCACTATTACAACTCCACAACTGTTTGCTTCATGGTGAAGAATTTTGCCATTTAAAAAGAGAAGGAAATACTTAACACGACAGCAAAACAAGAAAAAGAAAGGATATTTCCACAAACGTTACTGAGCTTAATTTTAGCTAATTAAAATCTTACAACTCTGCACGGCCTCACAGTGGATTTTTTTTTTCCATAGCATGGTTTTGGGAACAGTGAAATGCTATATTTTATTGGCAAACAGTTAGAAGAATTTAAACCTTTAATCAAGCTCTGTTAAATGCTTCAGTTTATAAATTGTTTATGAGCTAACCAAGACTTTCCACACAAATCTGTTTCACTTTAATAATAGTCTGGAACTTTTCTGCATAGTATTCTCTCCAGCACAGCCTTCTACTGTTCAGATCTGGTCACCGCTCTCATCAAAATGACTTTTACTTAAATACTGTTCATGAATAAGCCAGGGCTGCTAATATTGAATTTAAATAGCTCTCTCAAAGTCTTTCTTCTTGCTCCTGTCACAGGCCAGAAGGAAGAAGAGGCACTGCTTCACCCCTGCCCACTTGGCAAGGCTGCTGCACTGGCACAGCTTGGAACCCTTTGCCAGCCCTGCCCGAGGAGCTCTGCTTTGCTCTTGGCTTCCCCAGCTGCAGCTCAGCCGTGCCCCGAGCATCCCCACCAGCCCAGGGGAGTCCTCTGTCCTCTAAGCACAGGTCAGTGTGCTGGCTCCAAGCGTTTGCTCACGGTAAGCGCTCAGGGTGCTCGCTTAGGCGCATCACAGCAGCAGAGGGAAAACACTCCGGGTCAGCCCCGCGGCTGCCGAGCGGTGAAGCAGCCCGTGGCAAACCTGTTTGGTAAGCGTTCCTGCCCTCTCGTGGTGCAACCCGCAGACATTTCCTCTCTGCGTGTCACACTGCCTTCACAAGCAGCAAAAAAAAAGAATGAAAGACTTATTCTCTCTGGACATTCATTCATGAATCTTTTGGTGTCCACATTGCAGGAGGTCTGTGCAGTCCTTCAGCAGTTTCTGCATCAAATGGGATTCTTAGAAATGTTTTTAAGCTCTGTTTAAAAAAGACCTGCCTCTAGTTTAGCCAGATCTGTGAATAATTCCACAGGGATCAGAAGTGGAGATTTTTTCAGTTTTATGGCTACTGTGGCTTTTTTTATGGTTTGATTTTTGTGTGTGTGGTGTGTGTGTTTTCTTGTTTTGCTTTTTGTTTTTTTCTAACCTGAACCAATTCTTGGAAGGCTTTTAGCAATCAGAATGTGAAATCAGGAAAGAAAAGTACTAGGGTTGTGATTATACCACTTTTAAGCTGCTTCCTAGCAGCAACATGCATTTCATTATGCTGGAACACAATGCAGTGTTGCCCTTTATTTCTAAAATAATTTGGTAACTGTCTGAAAACACACAAGGAATGCTTGTGTTTATTCATGTTTTGCAAATAGCTATTTAGAAAGAGGGTTTTTATTTTGGTCTGTCCTCCTGACAGCTACAAACAAATGTTACTCTGAACAAGCAGAAGCTCTTTGGGGCTTTAGGTGCTGTCACATCTACACTTCATTGTATGAGCTTGACCAGAACTGAATCTTGCTCACTCTCCATCCCTATCAGCTGGTGCCAGGTGGTGTGGTGAAGTCAAATACAGATTTAGACAGGCCTAACAAAAAAAGAACACAACAGAAGTTGCAGCTGGATTAATGTACCTGCTGGGAAGGGTCTTGTCATGGTGAAGGATTGTCTGAAGCAAGTTTCTACCCACAGATGTTCAGGGGGATGTAGAGGAATAGAAGAATTAGCAAATCAAATGGTAACAGCAGCTATAAAATAAGGTATTACAGAAGTGGGTAAGAAAAATCAGCTAGGAACGTATCTTAATTTCACAAAAATCTTAGATTATCTTTTCTTATGAAGAGGGTAGCAGCCTTTCCCAAGCCAGGGTGACAAGAGCCCTCCTGCTGCAGCAAGGAGGAAGAAGTAGCTGTGTCTCTCATTCCTGAAAGGGGCTATAAAGTTTCCCAAGAAGAAAAACACACCAAACCAGAACGATTCTGTTGAGCAGGGAATGTGGAGAGCAGCACATCAAAGACAGTGAGTGCGGAGACATGTGCTCCACACATTGCAGCGTAGATGCAGTTTCTTGCTGGGACTACTCATTTTTGCAGCACACAGGGCTGGGTTTTCTGAGTGGAAGGTATTCACACATTTATATCCAAAGGCTGCTTCCTTAATGAAAAAATTCCAGGGCCAAGGTTTTCAAAAGGGACTCGTAATCCTGAGATCTCAGGTCCAAACACCTCCACCAAATGTTCTGTTCCCTCCCATAAAATGGCCAGGTGGGCATGCTGGAAATGAGGGCATGCAGAAGGCATGAGCCACTTGATGCACATACTGGCTTTATAGAAGACAGCTCATAAGAACTTTACCAGCCCTTGCAGCATAAAAATGACCTGGAGAAACACCTATGCTTAGGAGACTCACCATTGCTGGAAAAAGCTAATTTTAAAAGGCAGGGCCTTAAAGTTCCAAGAAGCTTATTTTCATTTGGTATTTTCTGCAATCAACTTGATTTTTTTTTATTTTTTTTTTTTTTTAGCATTACTTTTACTGCTCAGTGTATTTATATGGGCAATTATTTAAAAGAAAGATACAGGTTTAAGTAACCTGCTACAGACATTATTTTTTTGAGAGTCATTAAGAGAGAATGTTGTTCATTTGCTGCATTGTAATGAGCCTTGGTGTATGGTTTATATCAGACAACATCACTTAAAAGAGAATTTTACTACAGTGTTGTTAAGTATTTCAGATAATAAATAAGTCTTAAAATGACACACAAATGTCATAAAAATTGTAATCAGTGCTGGAAAAAACACCTACCACAATATATTGGTGTTATCTACCTTTCCTTACTCCTGGGCTGCATCACAATTCAGGCTCCTGACCACTGCTGGGAAGAATGAATGAGATGTGTACACTCATGGCTTGTGAACATACCTTTTTCCCTTAAAACAAAGGGATTTTTGAAAATATGGTTGGAATGGTTGTTGTTTTTTTTTTCTGTGATAAGGATGTTTAGGTATTTCAAATAGTATTTAGATATTTCAGACAGTTCATACATGTCTCTTTTTTTACCCTAGCCAAGTATTACAGAAATTTCTGGGAAAACCCAATTTTTAGTTGTGGAGAATATTTTAAGAACCTGTGGTTTCTTCTGAGTTAAGGAGGGAGTACCACAAAGTCCCCAGAGGACTTCACATCTTTTTTTTTCAGCCCACCTAACTTTAGATACTCAGCTATCTGCATCAGAAGCCTGCTCACCCAGAGCTCCCTTAATCCCTGATGGAAAGAGAGCTGCCTGCAGACAGTGATTCAGGGGGTGGGCTGAACAGCCTTTTTTTAACTACCCTCCCCTGCTGGTTGTGAAATATCCTCTTGATCCTCCCCCACTCATCTTTGCACCTACCATGGCTCTGCTGGTAGAGGTGTGGACTGAGGTTCTTACCACTCAAGCCTGCAGACAATAAACTGTGTTTTTAGTTCAGACCTTTCCCCAGCTGCCCATGGATGCAGGGGTCCATGGACCACAAGCTGAAAATCATTTCCTTATAGGCAGCAGTTGCTACAGCAACCAGGCTCCACCACGAGATAAGCAATTAACTCTATCTGAGCTTTTAGAAGCTGCTAGTCCTTGATTGAGTGGAAGTAGATTTCAGGGCACTGAAAGAGAAGATGTCAAATGAAAATGTGTTCTTTCCCACAGAGTAAGGGAAGAGTAACTTTCACTACTGAAAACACATCTGTCTTGAAGGAGGAGCTATTCAAATGAACCAAGGCTGTATGGTGTTTTGGGAACCACAACCAAATTGCCAGATACCAAGAACCAAAACTGCAGACCCCAGGACAAAACCCAGTTTTTGGTTCCAAACCTGATTGGCTTAAAACTAGAAGTGTTCTTCATGGTCAATGAGACTTCTAACAGGGAGTAATTAACTAACCTTCATTAATCTAGGTCTACAGTTGGTCAGTGTCTTCTCATGAAGTACCAGTGTCCCCTCTGGCTGTGCTGGATCATGGTAGACTTCCAGCTGGGAGAACAGCCCCTAGCAGAGACAAAAAGAACCTCAGCTGGGCTTTCATCTGTCTTTACAGGAGCACAGCCAAAGCAAAATATTTGGTTTTCAGGCCTCTGGTCTTTCAGGAAAATGAAATAAAACAAAAGCAGTTTTCTATGGAACTCGGAGAGTTGTTACAAGAAAAAGATTGGTTTGGTCAAAAGCCCAATTTTCCATTGAAAAAAGATTGTGTGTGAAATGCTCAAGCAATGACAAAAGATAGTAATAATTCTAACTGACTGGAATGTAATGGTTCAGATGCTCTCTTTACACTCACTCTTGCATACAGAGACACCCATGGAGGAGGCACTGCTGGCAAGACTGGAGTGTTCCATTGCCACTCAAAGGATGAGGAAGAAGACAGTGAAGAGATGTTTTCTAAGTTCCAAACCTCAAATAAGTTAACATTTATTTTCCTTCAAGGTGTGTTGAGACCAACATCATTAACATGACACTTCACTGAGAAACTTCTTCCTAGCCTTTAATGCAGACACCTGTGAAAGAACACTGAGCCTAGATCAATCTTCCAGAATATTAACTCAGTGAATAAGCGTGGCTTCTGTAATTGTATCATTTTAAGATGAAAGACAAATGTGAGATGATTATAGTATTCTCTACGCTGCTTAATGAGACAGAGAATTAGCTCAGCTTCAGATGTGTCATAGCTGGGAAGTCAATGGATTATTAACTTTAATGCAGGAAATACATTGTTATTCTCACATTGAACAGCCTAAAAGTCCAAGATAATGTTTGGAAAACTTGTGAAATAATGATCTGTACATCACAAGCTCATAATTAAAAGAGGGTGAGTTGATAAGGCAGGGTGTGAAAACAGCCAAAGAACAGCGAAGGGAGAAACTAAGATGCGTACAATAGACTACTTATAATTATATCATCCTGAAAGCAGTTGAAGCACAGCCACAACCTGTGTGCTTTCTGCTCTTGGCACTGGCTAAAGCTCAAAAACTGTCATTATTGTCTGGTGAGGGAGCATAGAAACCATGGTGCCAGCTGCTGGGCAGGGCTCTTGCACGCTTGACTCATTTTCACACCTCTCTTGCAGAGCCCTCTTGATCGTGCTGCCCTTGCACAAAACAACTGCAGTCAGGGATGGGGCTCCTTCCCAGACAGACCTTGCTGCTCTCCACTTTGATCTCAAGAAACAAAATCTTTCAGAAATTAGGTGAAGTAATGGAAAATCTCAAGATAATGAAGCAAAGCTGCAGATGCTTGCTTCTGTTACATACCAATTAGCCAGCAAACAGGGAGTGAAATAAAGCCAGGTTAGCTCATTATGCTTTATGGACTTGGGATCAAGATGATTCAGAGATTCTTTGGATTGCTTGGTTGGTTTTTTTCTTGTTTGTTTTGCTTTTTATTTTGTTTTGGGTTTGTTTTTTTTTTTGCTTCTTTTGGTTGGTTGGTTGATTTTCCTTGTTATAAATAAAAGGGGGTGGGTTTTTCTGCTATACTGACGCTACAAAACAGACTTACGAGTTTCCCCAGTGCCAGAATTTGGTGAGCACACCATAAGCTACAACAGGAATTCCCCCTGTAAGCAAACACCCTAAGCAGAGCAGAAAGACAGAAATGTGAAGGATCAGATAAATCACAGTAGCAAAATCTTCGAAGTCTCATGAAAAGAAAAAAATGGAAGTATCTTTTGAAATAAGCATTGGAGTATAATGACTGTAGGAAGCACTCCAAGACAAGGTCATCTATAACTGACACATCTATATTTTGTAGATGTAGCAGACAAGAAAGTCAGTTTATTACCTCTCTCCAAGGTTATAAAGTTCTCATTTGCACCAATTTTTCATGTTGACGCCTGACCCTGTTGGAAGAAAGACTATTTTGATTAGAGAATATTAGTACAAAAGACCATTAAGCACAGCTCTAGCACAAACCCTTCCTCCTCCCAAGCAGCACCATTTCATTCAGCAAATCTCCTTCCTCCATGCCTTCTGCAAGAGCTGCCAGCAATATAAATCAGCTTTCTCTCCTGCAGAGCCAACACAGCTTAGGAAAGACTAAGCAGCAAATTTTCCTCCAGCTTGTATATCATCCCCAGGCCTGTTTAATGGCATTCAGCTGTACACGCCTGCACTGAGGGAACAGGGTGCTGGTGCCATCCACAGGGGGCTTCATGTGGAATTTAGTGGTGCACAGATGTAGCTGGGAGCTCATTTGCTTTGCAAAACATTTATAGCTAGCAATCGTAGGTAACATGGAAAAAAAACCCCACCCTAGAACATCCAGCTCCATTGTAAGGAATGGGGTAAAAAACCCAAAGAACAAAACAAAGCCACAAATAAACCCACCCTGTTTTGTCACCAGAAACACCTGAGTGGCAAAGCTGTGGAACCCACGATGCCCTCAGCACAGGAATTTTTTCAGGCTAGGAGCACACAATAAAAAAATCAAAAGCTCCACATTAAACTACTGATTGCTCTGCACTGAGCCATTTTTCTCACCACTGGGCTTTTTTTTTATTCACCAAAAAAATCAGAATTAATACCACCTTGATTTTGTAACTGAGAATAGTTGCTACAAAGAAACACTTGCTAACACACCTATAGGGTGAATTCAGCTTGAAAATGAGCTGTGCCATGATTTTGTGCTCTTGTAACCCCTCCAGAGCTGCAGAGTAAATGGGTTCTCCAAACTAACTACAAAGTCCTGCTCATTAGCTGTCTTAGAGGTGGTGTGCTAGCAAGTGTTGTCAGAGGATTTGATCTGCCTGCACCTGCCTGAGCAAACAGCCTGATCAAGGAGCTGCACAGCTCTTGTAGAGCCTGCATTGCAGCTAATCTAGGAGGTAAATCTGCTAAGCCAAATATTTGCCTTGGAAGTGCTCATGAATACAATTATAGGTATTTCTGTCCAATTAAAAGCAAGTCACTTTCCATTGCTGCAGGAAGGGATGCAGGTATTGTGAGCTGTGTTCCATGTGCTGCTCAGGAGATTTTCTTACTGAAATCATAGCAGCATTCTTCTACAGCTGTAGCAACAGAATTTCTATCATTGTAGACTTCCCTGAGTAAAGCTGTAGTAAATTCCATCAGCATGGATGGGATATAGATCATACCACCTAATGATACTTGTGTTTGAAATTGACATGGTAAATATATATTCTTACACCAGTTTTATCTATTGAAAAGAAGAGAATGAGTCCAAGAATGTTCTTCAGTTAGCATTTCACTAGCCCTCCTCCTCTGCTAGCAGGAGGCCTGGCTGGAAAAACTGCCAGGGAAATGGTAAGCTGTACAGAGTAACATTAGTAAATTCCATGTAAAGAAAATATTTTAACAGTGAATTACTGCCAAGAAACTCAGTCAAGTTATTCTCAGCAGATGTATTTTTAATTCCTGATTTTGCAAATATATCCAGATGTGATTAAAATCAGTCTCTTTTCTATGTAAAATCAATCATCTGCAGGTTGGGGGGTTTTTTTTAGATAAAGCTATTCTCTGTAAATATAGCTGTAGCTTTGGAAGACCCAGTCCTGCACACACTTACCAGCACTTTGATACACATCATTTGCAGTACTCTGATACACATCTCAAAACAGTCATTTGTGCCCAACACTGTCTGATGATTTAAGACATCAATAGACAGCCCAGAATTTACTGGAATGGATTTCTTTTTTTTTTTTTTTTTTTACTACAACACTTGCTCCTGTGATTTGCTTTGGCTTTTTCCATTTTGGTATTAAATGTGTTTTATTCCACTGGTTATTTTCCCAGCATGGTGGACTGAAGTAGTTAGTGAAAATAAAACTATATTCCATGTCCATGCAGTGGGGGAAATTTTGGTTCACACAGGCCCGGTAGGGAGTTAGTCCAATAGCCACACTGATGGAAGTGCAGGAATTTTTCTGGGTGCTGTTTAGAAATAATAACATAAGGAGGGAAAATGAAAACAGTATTACAGCTAAAGTTTTCTCTTGCTCTTTTCATCTTGTGTTTCCTGCACCAAGAATTTTCTGAAGCTGATTTGGATGTTTCATGCTATTCCTAACCAGAGGTGCAGCACACCTAGGATTCCACAGTTGATGTGCTTCTGTCTCATGCAGCATCTGTGTTGCAGTGCTGAAGAAATCAGCATTACAACAAGCTAATGGTGTAATTGGACAGTGTAGATATAAAATCAGAGGGGTTTCTGTTTGCTTTTATTTGAACAACGTGTTTATCTTGAAAGGCTTTCTTCTTTTCTGCTGCTGCAAAGGTCCTGCTTCTGTGGTGGGTTCCAGTTAACTGAGGTACTCTGGGCTCTTGTTTCACTGGGATGCCCAAAGAGAAGCAGCATCCCAGGTACCCTCATTAGGACAATCACTGCTCTTCATTATTAGCTCTGTTCTAACTGAAACCAGGACAGTCTAAGCACTTTTTATTATTAGCTGCTGCTTCTCTGACAACAGAAGGAAAATAAATTATTTAATCTAGAAATCCTAGCAAAGTAATAATAATGTCAAGTTGGATGGGCAGGTAGTGTGTAAAAAATCCTTTTTTTTTTCCCCTTCAAGGTATTTATAAAAATCTACAAGGATTAAGCATAAGTAAACAGAAATATTCATAATATTTAAGACTCCAGATTACTTTTAATGAAGGTTATAAATTAGATTAAATTTAGAGGAGACATTTCATCCAACTTTAATTATTCATCTTTTGGACACCATATGTGAATTAATGCTTTCAAAAATTGTTAAGTGACCCCTGTGACTGAACCAGACATGATTCCCCTGTATAAACAGGTTCTATTCTTATCTTTCCCAATCTCTGGGGTTTCCCAGTCCTTCCACTTTCTTTCCTCCATCCACTAAAAGGGCAACATCTTCTATTTTGAGTGCATTTCTCATGTGTTACAAAGATAATAGATATCCATTCGTGTTTTGATTTCAGCGTGTGAAAAAGCTAAACACTGTGGAATTGTATTAGTCTCTTTGAAAATTGGGTGGAAATTCATTAGAAAACAATGTCTCCATCAGTAAAAAAAGGGTGATTAAAGAATTTAAACTAAGAAGGTGACAATTTAATTTTAAAATAAATGTCACCTTTATTAATGTGCATCTGAGACAATTAGTATAATATTATTGCAACTCTTCCTTGTATGAGAGCTGCTTTTAGACTCATTTATTCACATAAGGGTTTGTCTCTGCCATCCCAAAGTGAGTGGCAATGTTTCCAGTCACCTTCTGCAGTCACTCAACTAAGCTGATTTTAAACTCAATGATGAATTTTTAAACAGAGTGGGGGGGGGGG